>VZSF01006353.1:400933-522984 GCA_013398295.1 Chionis minor
GGCTCGCCCGCTCCTCGTTTGGTTTTATTTTTGTCCATTTTTTTACAAAATTGCAGCTATATATTTCTGTGATCCGCACACAAAGAGCGCCCGTCTCGCAGACAAAGCATCCCGCGGCATTGTCACCGGCGCTGCTCGTCCCGGCGCCCGCACCCCGGCTCCGCTCCGCCGCGGCCGCTTACACCCGCGCGGGGGGGGGGGGGGGGGNGGGGGGGGGCTCGGCCCGACCCGGTGCCGCTCGGCCGGGCTCGGGGGCGTTTGGGCTCGGCGCCAGGCTCCTCGCCGGAGGAAACGCGAGGGAGCGTGGCCTGGCAGGTGCCGGAGCCCCGGGCTCTCTCGGCTCTTCCCTGTCTCCTCCCAAAAGAGCTCCGGGCACCGGGCAGCCCCGCTGCCAGCGGGAGGACAGAGTACGGCCGGGGCGGTGGGCAGGAGAAAGGAGCAGGGACAACATTTTGTCCTGCTCGGGGTTTCGTTGCGCTGGAAGCCAGTAAATTTCTCCCGCAGGCGAAGGGGTACATGACTCCAACACGTCTTTGGTCTCCTACCCGCATCTCCCCTCGTTCCCTTAATGAAAGGCTACAGCAGCATACAGGCTGGCGAGGCATTTCATGTAACCCCTGCTGAAGACGTCCTAAGGTCCTCTGTGCTGCAAAATACCCTTTGCATTGCAGGGGCAGAGTAGCCGGGAAAAGGAGGTTTTGGGCCATCTGTGTTTCGCAGGAGTCCCGCGGTGCTAACCTTGCACTGGGAACAGCGGAGATGGACCAGGGAAGAGCCAACCGTCCCCGCAGCCCTGCTCTCCCAGGCTTCCCCAGGTACAAGACCTACACCACAAACTGGGGCGGCAGTCCCTGGGCGACACACCTTTGGAGCCCATCACCGATACGCAGGCTGCCAGGGGACCAAATTCCATCACAGCAGCCTCCAGGGAGGTCTCTAGGAAAGGCTGGTTCAGACAAAAGCACAGGGAGCTGCAGCCCTTCTCCACACTCCTTGCGGGCAGGACAGTGTGCCAAATACAGCGTGCCACCGTCACGCAAGCGATTTTCCCTGGCTCTAGGGCGCTCTGTGATTTTTCCAGTATCCGAGCTGATTGGCAAAGTGAATTGCTTTTCAACTGAAAAATAGATACAGGTATAGGATATATGCAGCTAGTTGATGACATATCTCCACTAAACAGCCCGGTTTAAACTACTAACATGATGCAGTACATGCTGCCACCTATGTCTTCTGATTCAGGTTTCTCGTGTACTGCAGCTTCCGATTCCTAGGCATCCTTTGCTGGAGGCAGCTAGAATTTTGTGAGACTCCATGAGGGACCGCAAACTCAGGTGGCTCTGGCCCCGCTAGGGAACGGAGCGCAACATTTCTCACCGGCGCAGCCACTTGTTCTGTTGCAGCGAGGATGCCTGGATGCAGATTAGGAACCGGCAGTCGCATCGGTGAAATGTAAGTAGCGGCTGGAGCCTCATCTGTGCTAAGGATCCTGCCAGCACAGCTGTACCACTGACAGCAGTGGAATATTTTGCTCAAGTTCTCTAGAGGAATCAAAGCCTGTATTTTCTGTCTCTGGCTCTCTCTTGTTCTGTTGCTCCTCGCTCATTAAAGGAAAAGTCAGCGACACAAAGCACATGGTTGCTCTCTGTGTTTAAAAAAAAAATAAATGTTTGGGGTAAAAACCCAACAGTCAAAGCTGTTTTGAAGTCAGAGGCATGTAAACAGTACCTGGAACTAAGTGGAATAATAATAATAATAATAATTAGTCCTTTAGTGTCATAAATGTGTGCATTGCTGTCTGCTGTTTCATTATGAGGCAGCACAACTTCTGAGAATGTGCCTGATGAATATTTGGGGGAACTCTGCCTCCAGCTGCCGCGGCGTACGGCAGCACTAATGCCTCTGGCTCCTCCGGCTCTCTTATGTAACCGGCATCACAAGTCAGAGCCCAAATTACAAAGCATAAGCATATGTATAATATTAAGCATATAAATGGTGCCTGAAATTACTGTCCTTTTCCTGTAGGTCTGGCTTTAATCTGTTCTGCAGTTCTACTGATTTCAATGCGCGTGGGTGCCATTCCTAGCGTAATCAAGCCTAACCCCTGAAAAACCCCACTGTGAAGGCATCAACCCAAAGTTAACTATGACAGGCCAAAATCCCTCTGGTTACAGGCAGGTATAGTTCAAATGACTCGTACGCCAGATCTCGAGTGTACGTGGCATTAAGATGCTACAGAAAGCAGAATATAATGTTCCTGTGGCCGCTTTTCCCAGGCAGAGCGGCAGGTTTTTGCACCCCAGCTCAAGGCACGGGTCAGCAATCGCCTTCCTTTGCATTTTCCCTCTTTCTTAGAGACTATTTTCGCCACTAACATGCTGAGCTGCTTTCTGGAGTTTTAAGGTGTTGGGTGCTGATACAGTGAGCGCCTCTTGTATCTGTTTAATCCAATAACATAACTCTTTTTTAATCTCCATGTCTGGGTCACAGGGTTTAAAAAAGACACTGGGCCAAATCCCCAGCTTGGCTACAACGTGTGGAAATCTACCGAGAAGGCACGAAAGTCAGAAGAGATTTCCTGTATTTGCACCCTGTAAAAGAGGTCTCGAGGGGCAGGGATGTGCCTAATTTCGCAGATGGATGCATATTAACACAAGTGTATGGCAGGGTTAGATCAGATTTCTATCAGGTGAGGCGGATGGGGGGAGGGATATCACACCAAGATCTAAAATACGCTCCATCAGCAAGTTCTCACTCACTTTGAAATCAAAATAGATTTAATATTTCTTACTTTTTCAGCAGAAAAACTTGTTTCTTTCCAATGTGTGGCTGCTGAAAGGAACATGATGTTTCATGGACTCAAGACCAAGGCAGGGGAAGAACAAGAAGGTTTTGCAGGGATTTGGAAGATTTTACATATAAACATTAAAATAAAAAACAAATAAAAGCAAAATTTATCCAGCCACAAAATCCAGCAGAAATCTAGGGCACACGCAGACAGAGCTATCTGTAAAGAAGGATATAAGTAAGAATGGCAAAAAGATGGTCTGAATAAGTTCATCGCATTAACAATTCTCCAAACACAAATTTCCTATGCAAAGCTACATGGGGGCAACCTTTGGGGTTCCCCTGCATGGCAAAGGATCCTGGGCTTGACTAAGGGAGGCAACCTTTGTGAGGGATTTGCACATCATGCAGTGACTCTGGATTGCAGATTTTAAGCATTGCTAAACTAGGGAATAGAATTGTTGCTATTGCTGTTACATACCAGGATATCTCACTAATCCACACAATCCACTAAGTTGCTGTAGTTTTAGTCTATGTTTGTTTTAGATGAAATTATGGCCTGGACAGTTATTTTTTCTTAGTTTATCCATTTAATTCATGTGTAAATAAGATCTCAAACAGAAATCAAAACATGCCCTGTGTTTTTGGTACGCTCCCCATCATGTGAACCTGCTGGTGATGGACCCCCACACCCAGCTTGCAAGCCAAATGCAAAGACAACTAAAAGCCATGGGTTGTCTTGATAAGTAGCCCCATTGGCTTTAAATTCTATGAAGAATGTGATTTTAATGTTCCGGGTGACTTATTTTGCTTATATTTGAGACTGCCTAGCCATTATGGGATTGCCTCCACAGTCCTTTCCTTACACTGAGCTAATTATGTATTAACTTGAGGCATTTAGCAAGTCTGAAAGGCTGGAGCGGGTCCTGTCCGAACACCGGTCCAATTTAGAAATGCCTGTTCCTTTACAGGGGCTGATTCCTAAAGTGAGCGGCAAGCCCAGAGGAACCAAACAGCCTGGAACCAAAGTGGTCATGCTGGCTTTTGGAAGAAGGGAAGTGTCCCAAGCTAATGGACAGTCAGCTACCTGGAAATAAAACACTCTCATATATCCAAAAGGTTTTCACCAGGATTTTCAAGAGCTCCCGAGCAATTTAAAGTCCTTGAAAGGAATGTGCTATAGAATGAAAAATATAGGTATTATTAAAGAATGTCTGCAAACTGAAAGCCAGCCAGTTTCATAAAAATGAGCTAAAAACCAATAACAGGTACTTCGTCTCCTGCTGGATACTGTGTGAACCCTGTGTTTTGCATTTTTGAAGTCACTTCTAAACCGGTGCTTTTTTCTTCATTGTTGCTGTTGGGAAAAAACAGTAAAAGAACTATGCATAAATGAGGTTAAAGTAATCTAATTTAAAAAAATAAACAGCGTGCTTTCATCTCCAATTCATATCCAGTCATTTGGGATCGCACTTTAAAAAAAAATAGATAAAAATTCAGAAAGGATTTTGAAGGACGACTGTTTCCCTTTAAGATTAATGATAAACATACTTGTGTGTTCAAGGCAGAATAGATCCAGTGTTATGTAACAGGATAAAGAAACAAAATCCTTTTTCCTTAAATTAAAATAACCAGTGTGTGTGGATTTTAGTCAATCACTGAAAATTCAGGAAGCCCATTTTCTTTCACAACTGCATTCCACATGCTAAAATTGATGTCTTCTAACTTTTAAACAGAATTACAACAATTAAAGACAAAAAAGAGATTTGTTTGTTCTGTTCAACCATGCTTTGCCAAGAGGATTGTTCCCCGAGGATAATTCTGCAGCACTTGCCTTGTGCAACAATCCAAAGTTGTGCTCATCTTTTTATTTTATGTGGCATCAGTAAATCCAGTTATTGCACTTGCCAGTTTTTTTTTTGTTTTTAATCCGCTTACCTAGTACTTGATGTATGGTAACTTATCTCTTTTAATCATTTTTTGCCTGAACTATTACATAACAGTTCTTGCAACGTCTGCCTAAATTTGCCAAAAATGGGACAAGATCAACAGGTGCTGGATTTTTTTTTAATGTTTGCATTGTTCTTTGCTGGCTCAATCATATAAAATTTGCAAAAAACCACAAAAGAAAATAATTTTCTGCAGCATAACCTGCATTTTCCACTTCCGTATTTTACGAGAGCATTCATACCAGAACTTCTGCATCAGAATTTGATACATACAGTTCCTCTTTATCACATGAATTCAATTTTCCAAAAGAAGGCAAACGATACTATTAATAACCAAGATACAAGCCCTGAAAAGGCTAAGTCTCTGAATGTACTTGCTGCAAAAAAAAATGTCATCTTGTTGGATCTAATTCTGGAGTCATTATTTGACACAGTGCAGAACAGTTTGAGATTTGCATAGAAAGGCACTGCCGAGTTAGGGGGATAGTCACTCTTGCATGAAAGAAGCATGTATGTGCTTCTCCGAGCTACTCCGAGCTTTGTCTGCGGACCAAAGTAAATCCTGCTTATGTTGCCATGTCCTTGCACAAGTCCACACTTAACATTTATGTTTTCAGTCCTGAAAGTAAAGCTTCAAGACCGGGCAGTTTAAGGGACGTTCCCTCTGTTAGCGCTACTCCAGTAGCACAAGAGTGTTTGGAGATGATGCACGTTTTGAACGTGCCTCTTTCCCTGCTAATAACATACCCATCGTGCTGCAGCTAAATATTCTACTGCTGCGTGGCCTGCAGAGAGACTTCCTTCTGCCTCAAAAGCAGAACAGCTCCTGCAAAGCCAGGATGGTTACATGGATGCTGCAGAAGGGATATGAAAGCTGTAAAAACCTTAGGAGAAGTCGTGTCAGACCTACTCTGAAAGCCATAAAAAGTCAGCAGGTCTGAGGCTGCTGTGCAGAACCACTTCCATTTCCATTTGGAGCTGGTCACCAAGCGGGACAGGCTTGGCCTGTCCACATCCCAGGTGCCAGTGGGCATCACAGTGGAAAATAGTCCAGAAATTTATGGTGGTGAGCTCACTGATGCAGCCGAGCCCTCTCGACTTATGTGACTGATCCAGACAAGCCGATGGATTAAACTCACCAAAGAGGAAGAAAAGCGATCACTCGAGTGAATTCATACATGCTCATATTTCTTTTCCTTTTGCTTATGGGTCCCTCTGCTCCCTTCCCTCTCAAAGTTACGGCGGAACACTTATGAAGAGTATATAAAAAAATGATTTTAAAGTACCTAGTTTATTCTGACAAATTACATTGGCAGGTGTAGGCAAACACTAAGAGAAAGTACCGTACGAAACAAAACCATTCCCAAATGCATGCTTCTACCAGTTCAGGCAGGTGGAGTTTCCAGCTAGGTGAATTAATGCACGGCAAGCAGAGAGAGAAAGCGCATCAAATGCTTGAGCATCCAGAAAAAACAGAAAATTTCAAATAAACCCAGCAAGCTATCCAGTAACTGCTCATCCAGCTACATGATTTTAATTAACAACAAAAAAAAAAAACTGGAAAGCAAACACGTAATATAAACTTAAAAACACAGCGCTTTGGTTTTCCAGACCACCAGTCCAAATGCAAAACAAATTGCTTGCATCTGGTGGCTGGGGAGGCAGAGCCGGCCTTGGGAGCTTGGCTTCGAACCGGCAGAGCAGCTAGTTATGGTGGTTCAGACTGCTCCTGGCACGTCCATGCCTGCCGTCCTCTGGCACGGCCTGGGCACAAACACTTCAAGCATTGCCTGCGTGCTCCGAGGAGGATGCCTTGGCTTTCGCTCCGCAGGGCAGCAATGTCAGTGAGGAGAGGCCAGCGGCTTGGGTGACCTTGAGCCTCCCTAAGCAGTTACTTTTTCTGGGCCTTTGGCACCCTCTCAAGTGATCTTCCAGCCAGAATCTCCGCTGCCGAAAATAAATTCAGCAATATTCACTGCGGCATCCCTCTGCTTCTCGTTTGGGATACCTGACTCTCATCTCCCAACCTGGGTCGACACAGGTTTTGGAAAGTTTGCCCGGGTGCTTCCTGGGCAGCGAGCTCCTGACCTGGTCTGACGCCAGGGTGACTCAGTTGGTGGTGTTCTGAGGAAAGGCAGAGTTTTAGGGAGTTTTCTTGCCTGTCCCTGTATGCTAATGGTGTGTGTATCTGCTGTGTCGTCTGGAAGCGGCTGTGACAACGATATTTTTACAAGGTGTTTCCCCCCACCTCTTGCAAAGCTGACCCATTCAGGAAGAAGAGAAGCTAGAGTGAGGGGTTTTTCTTTGACCTTTTTCAAGCTTTCGGCACGGAAGGGGCTGGTGGCGAGGGACAGAGCTGCGAGGTGGCACATCGCCGGGAGACACGCAGCTCAGGAGCAAGCAAACACAAATGCTAAGGAGAAAAAGATGCCCCAACAGTGGTGCACTGGCAGCCTCACAATGCACATCGTCCTGGTTTGACATTGCCCAAACCACGACACACAGACACACGTTGCATTCCCAGCCTTCCTCTTGAAGGCCCAGCCTGTCACCGTCGAGTCTCTCCTCTGTATAAGCCCAACCAGAAATAAGGAGACTTGACAGGACTGATGGACACAACCTAGGATTCAGAAGGAGCCACCAGTTTGCGTTTGGCTCCTTACTGGTTTTAGAAATACTCCTCTTTCTGAAAATTGTGAGTTACTGTGTTCAGTTTTGGGCCCCTCACTACAAGAAAGACACTGAGATTCTGGAGCATGTCCAGAAATTGGCAACGAAGCTGGTGAGGGATCTGGAGAACAAGTCTTATGAGGAGCAGCTGAGGGAACTGGGACTGTTTAGCCTGGAGAAAAGCAGGGAGAGGGGACACCTTATCGCTCTCTAAAACTACCTGAGAGAAGGGTGTAGCCAGGTGGAGGTCAGTCTCTTCTCCCAAGTAACAAGCTACAGGGCTAGAGAAAACAGCCTCAAGTTACACCAGGGGAGGTTTAGATTGGATATTAGGAAAAATTTCTTCACCAAAAGGGTTGTCAAACATTGGGACAGGCTGCCCAGGGAGGTGGTGGAATCGCCATCCCTGGAGGTATTTAAAAGACGGGTAGACGTGGTGCTGAGGGAGATGGTTTAGGGGTGGTTTTGGCAGAGTTAGGTTGATGGTTGGACTTGATGATCTTAAAGGTCCCTTCCAGCCCAGGTGGTTCTATGATTCTATGACATCTGATCTTCCCTTCACATGTGGTTAATAAAATTTGCTAGCAGTTTATTTAAAATTCCCATCTAAGCAAAGTAGCATGTAATCACAAAGCTTCGTTAACATAACGCAATACACAACATGAGCTTTTAAGGCCTCCCTCAAGCTACCCTGGACTCTCTGTTACCTTGGGCTTGGGTTTATGGGGTGCACAGGAGCACTTGGCCCTCCAGCTATTGTGTCAAACACAACATGGTGGGGGTCTTTGCCTCCCTGAGATACACCGACACAGGAGATCACGTCAGGATCCTTCCAGTCTGGCAACTACGCATTCAGTTAGGACTGCCCTGAAACGGGCATGTTTTCCCTACCAGGTACCCAGTCCTGGTCCCGTGAATCCAGAAAGTGAAGCGCTGGCTGGGTCCAGCGTACAGCCAGGTGGCCTTACCCTGCTCAGCAGGCAATACCAGCCCGGTGTTCCATCCTTGCAGAGAGCGGCTGCTACCTGTCTCTCCCAGCCAGAGCGATCCTGCTTTGTTTTCTCTACATGGGAGGACCCGGAGAAGGGAGGGGAAGAAATGGGCTCAGCAGGAAGCATGAGAAATTCAGCTTTGCACCTCTAAATCTGTTTGGCCAATGCTAGTCAGCTCTGATTTGTATTAAAGCCCAGTTCCATCACTTGATGATTGTTAAATGGGCCACAAATGGTTAATATTTTGTGCACGATTGGTCACAGGCTGCCTGTAGCAGTGCGCAATTTTCTCTTACTGTCCGTGTCACCCAAAGACCTGAAGTTTTCTTACTTTTACTCCTGTGTGTTTGCCTGTCAGGCTTGTTAAGTTCATGGAGGCAAGTGTGAAAACTTCTCCCCAGGTTCCTACATTTCCTTGGGAAGCACATCCCAGTGACCTGTGGAGCAGCTAAAGCAGGTTTGGGATGCCCTTGGTGCTCACAAAGTCTCCCTTGGTCTGTGTTGCCCTGCAGCAAGTGCTGGTAGGGGGATGTGGGTGGCGTGGCTGGGGCAGCTCGCGGAGGAGCTGCGTGTCCGCACTGGGTTGCAGCAGTAACCGGGCATCATCCGGAGCAGCGAGGCCCTGGGATTGCCTGATGACAGACCCGAGTAAATCACTGAGCGCAGGCACGCAGTGGAGGGCGTGGTGGGCCCTTGGGAACTTTTCCATCCAATGCCCCCAGAGGTCCTGTGGAGCTGCATGGAGGCTGGGATGGTGTTTACGGAAGCACATCCACCGGCCTGGCCACGGCTCAGGGCACAGACACCATCTCCAGCCATTGCAGTGGACACTGCCACATGCCCAGTCCACCTGGCTTAAACTCAGGTTTTCCCCTCAGGCTGAATTCATGCCACCCTGGAGCTCCTGGCAGCTTTGCAAATGTTGCTGCCTGAATTTCACTTCCCTACCGGGAGACTATGCTTCCAGTTCTCCCAGTAAGACACAGGTTTGAATCCAGGTCCTATTTCTGCTCTTCTCCACCAGCCTCACAGCTGTTTGCTCCAAACATGAAGATATTTTTGTAAGAGCAAAAGCATGAATTATTTCAAACTTGCCTCAGGATGAATTTTCAAGGGTACTGCAGAGACTGTTTCCACAACAAAACGGGAGCTCTTCTCCTGCTGAATTGTTCATATTGCTTTCATGAATGTCAGAGAAGAGGCTGGCTTTTTGAAAATGTTAGCAGATACCTGGAATGGGAATTTGTTTCCATTAAATCCTTTGGAAGCTATTGTTGTTGTTGATATTGTCATCTAATCTGACCGAAAGTTCAATTTGGCAATTTTTATTAGACCTTGCTTTTAGGTATAGGCAATTAGCCTAACAAAACAGCAGATAGGATCTCTGCTGTGTTTGCAATGCCTGTTGCTCTGATTCTTACCTGGTGGGAAATGGCTTTGGAGGAGCACAGCCACGTCTTTGTAGCTGTTTACATCACATTTCTGACAGAGCTCCACCCTGCTTTCCCCATTTGTACTTTGTTTTTCATGAATAAAGGTCATGGCATTGGCATCACAAAAAAATATTGTTGCTGTAGAAGGAATTCAGCTGTCCCCTCTGCGTTATAAAACAAATCACATGACAGGACAGTAATGCGCTTTCAAATGTTGGTAGGGCAGAAATCAGAGTTGAAAGAGAAGCCTAGGACCCACGGAGATGTCTACAGACCTCCGGCATCCCTCAAGTGCTGGGCTGCTGCCTACAGCATAGTCTCTACTATTTTGCACAACGCAGTTTTAAATGTACCCCAGGTGTTAGCAGAGGGTCTGTTGTGGGTACTTGCCTCCCAGCCTAGCAGCTCACACTGCTGGAACTTGCTTTCTAATAGTCAAAGGCCATTTTCTTTGCATTGATGTCATATCATTAGCCCAACACCTTCCTGTGACTGTTGTTGGGCTAGGGGACGTGGTTACAAGACACCTGGGACCCCTTTGGGGTTACAGGACACCCCAAGGAAGTGCTGGGGTGAGGGCACCCTGGTGCCAGCAACTAGTTTAAGTCACTGGCTTGTGTGGGACTCTGACCTGGTTGTGTCCCAGCTACACTGTACGTCTTTCTGGCCATGCTGTATCTAGATCAGGGGATAAATGTATAGCAACTATGTCCCTCGACTTGGCTATAAAGTAAATGAGACCTTTCTCATGTTTCTGTATAAACACCCACACCGACTTTTGTGTTTGTGCTCATGTCAAAATCATCGCTTGCCTTTTGGTTCAAAAGCCATTCTTTTAATCTTTCCTTGTGGGTGAATCTCTCAAGCTCTCTGATGTTTTCCTTTCAGTCTGCTGATACTTTCTAGCAAGGTGATGTTTTAATTAGCTGCAGTATTCCAGGACCAATTTCATCACCAATGCTTGCAAAAACACGGCCCACATGGCCTTGAATGTATGGTCCATGTTTTTGTGATTCTCTTGGTATTTACCAAAATCTGAATTGTTCTGAGAGCATGAGGGAAAACCAGCAGAAGTTGCTGTATTATCATTACAGCCAGGGACACACAACAGCCAACGAGCAAAACTCAACATCGAAAGCACTGGGAACGCTTTCAGCAGGAATACTACTCAAGCAATCCCCAGTTCACAGAATTCAGTAGGAAGTGTATCAGACAAGAAACTCCAGGTTAAGCAGATCTTCAACTTTCCTTCCCAGGATCACACCAATACAATAGAGCAGTAAATCAAATTCTACAAAAATAGTTGGGGATTTTATTAGTAAACAGCCTAGATGTGAATTCCTTGGTTTTTTCTTGGCTAAGTCTCATGGAAGATATGTTTGACACTGAGAATTGTATGAATAATAATGGATACTAGTTTTCACATGGTATTTTAGCATAATCCCAGAAATTATAATTTAAGGAGTGCAGATCTTCCTTGTTGCAAAGCCCTCAAGATTCATGTGGCAATAGACAGTGATCAGATAAAATAGAAGCAATTAATAAAGTATTTCATCATGAGAAAAATTTCCAACACCGGAAGATTTTGCAAATCACCCAGCAGGTTTTGCACATCCTCTGGCGTTTGAGATGTTGTCAGTAATGAAAGCTAAATGAATGGTGAATACAAGTATAAGGCTTAAAACAATGTCACACAGGCTGAGTGTGCATAGAAATAGCACTTGAAGGGAGCTGTTCAAATTTAAACAAAATTATTTCTTTTCTCTATAAAGCAGTCTCCTCTTGACTATTAACAGAATAAAAGTTGCCTCAAAAATAGGTTTTTAAATATAAGACCATCACACTCCTATTTTCCCTTAGCATTGACTAAGAAGTGGTTGAAGTTACATCCCCATTTAAGGTTTCCACACCTCTTAGTACTTTGCATTGTATTTCCTTCATGAAGTTTTGTAACTTCTGCTACCCTCGTAGGCCTGGGCAGCCGGCAGAGCACATCTACGCTCTATAGGAAGTGGTTTTGGTGTTGCTCTAGCAACCTTAAATCAGTACTGAGTAAGCAGAGGTGCTGCGCAGCAGAGAAAGAACATCAAACTCTCCTCCGTACATCCTCATAATTATTAAGAATAGAGGCGGCAGTTGTGATGATGAAAACTAATACGCTTCAAGCAAATTACAATTCTGTCTCTTTTATTCCTCCCCTATGTTTTTATTTGATAAAATTTTTAGTCCTGGTGCTGGTTGTTGCAGTGCAACAAGCTCAATGACTGAGGAACCATTCTTTTCTTTGCTCACCGTGTCCCCAGATATGAACTAAGAGTGGATAACTAATCCTTTGTGACTTTGTGGTAACGTAAAGGGAGAAGGATCTCACCCACTGGAGAATCCAAGTCCTTTTTTACCTTACTCCAGAGCTGACTGTATTTTGAGAAAGATAAATTAACCTTTTTTTTTTTTCTTCTTAGATTTTAATGTGAAACTCCTTTAATTCACCCTTTGGGGATCATCTGATGAAAAGTTCTAAAGAAACGCAAGGTATCCCTGCTGCTTGGATTGCAAAGCTAAGGCTCAAGCTCTGAAAAGAGAAGTGTGCTTAGAACAAAGAGGTTTTGAACGCAAAAACAAACCATGGCAATGCACGCTGACAAACACTTCATCTGCCTGCTGCCTTTACATTTTTCAAATACACATGGAGTATTGTCGAGGACCTTGGCTACCTTTGTCTGTCACCGAGCCAAGTCTATTTAAGCTTTCTTCAAAACTAGTCCTTGCTGCCACTCAGGTATTTCTTGCTGTTGCATTTGTTGCCATTCATCTTTGAATTGTTTCCAGTCTGCAAGCATCTTTCTGGTACCAAAACTGAACAGAGTATTTCAGGCAGTCGTCCGAGGGCATCGAGACAGAGTCTAAAACTCCATCCTTCATGACTTTTACATAGTCAACCTGTATTTCAGACCTTGTTTTAGGTCTACACAAGAAAGGCTTTGCCATCTTTGATCGGGTTTGGTTGTTTTTTCCCCTTTGGTTTTGATTTTTTCCAGTTTTCTGGATAGATTTCACACAGCTTGCCACCACAGCTCTAGTGGACAATAAAAAAATGTATGGGAACTCCTCCAAAATACGTGTTTGCAAGGAGTACTACGCCAGGAACATCATTACTGGAGTCCCAGTAACTAATCCAGAACTGATGCCATAACTTTTATGTGTACCAGGGGCACTGAAACCCATGCTGAAATACTTGGCAAGTCTGCCCTGAAATTAGGATATATTCTATTGATATTGGCTACGATCAACCACAACATTCCTTGGTTTTGAGGTAGTATTTCTGAAGGGGGAGGGTTTGCGATGCCAGTTCTTGTCATGTTTTCCTGTCTCACCCTATCTCCAAGCTCAGCTAATCTGATGATATCCAACTGTCCTAATGAGCTGCATCTCCTTCTAGACGGAAGCGTTGACAGCTGCCTGTCCTATTGCCAACAAAAACTTCTGAGACGACTGTATCTCATTCCTGCAAGTATGCAAATTGCTTAGTTTCCAGCCCAAATATGAGACATAATGATACTTCTTTTCATTGATCCAGGTCTAAAAAAAGGTGTGTCAAGAATGCACTCAATCATTTCCTCACGTGCAGTTTAATCCCTGAGCTGGAAATGAGATTTCTGTCTACTGGTTAGAGGAGAAATCAAGGGCTTGTTTCCCTTACAGCAGAGGTACAGTCACACGGGCTAAGGTCAGTGAGAAGGACAAGTTCCTCCAATTGATGTTGGCATGTGTTTACTTATATTTTTATACATCGCTAATTCTCCCATTTGCTGCTCTTGGATTCAGAGCACATGGCAAGAGCTCCAGCTTGTTCTTACTCAGGTAGGATTTAATGCTGTTAAATCTTCACCAAGACCCAGCCCACCTCATGCACGTAGGATTCGCTTTCTTCCCTACTGATAAGACCCAAAGCTGATGGACCCAAAGGCTCATGAGGCTTTCCTTCCCCTGGACTGCAGGTCCAGAGCGCTGAAACTGGGTAATAGGTGAGCAGATAAGACCAGACTCCCAACAAGCCATTTAAAACTAGTCACAGCCTTCTAGAGAGAAAGCTATCTAAACCAGAGAATGAATTTGCAGGATAAATGTTGTCTTGGGTGACTTCAGTGTCCACAGGAACAGTTTATAACAATCCCCAGACAAAGGCGGAGAAGAGACACACAGGAATGCTGATCTTGATCCAAATGTGGTCAGAATAAATAGAAGTAACACCTCTACTGACAGCTGATCAGGGCAACTCATCTCCAGGCAGGAGTAAAAGTTTTCCTCGTCAAAAGAAAAACCCACGTCTACCCTCTGCCCCTCATTACTTTTACAACTTGTTGGATTCCAGGAATCACGGAAAACAGTACAGAGCCAGGGGCCAAGGAGCAGAAAAACTAGGGGAAGCACATCTAGTCCTGACAGGCTCTTGTAGCAGTCCAGGTCACCTGTGTGGCCTCTCCCATGCCAGCCTTTCCCACTCTGCTCTCACAGCTGAAGGTAGGACCCGTTTCTTCAATTCAGCTTTGCCTCAGTAAGTTCCTCACACACACACAAGTACAAAAACTCAAAACTCTTATTAAGATCAGGCTGGGAAGGAAGAAAGAGAGAGTTTGTTATTGTTCTAGGGTTTTTCTTTCTTTTTTTTTTCTTTTTTTTTTTTAATTCTTGGGATGTACTCAAACATTACGACGGTGGAGACCATATAAGTAGCTAGATTAGAGCAACAGACATAACAGTGGTATTGGATACAGAAATAGCAGCCATTGCCAGTTCCATGGAAAGAGAGAACAAATGAATAAACATTGTTGATAACATCTGAAACCACCAGGCTTGGAAAAGCCTCTTTATTTTAGGAATAATCCACTGAAAGATGCCAGGGCTAGATCTGACCAGCTCTGACTTTTTCTCAAGTGTACATTGCCATTGAGGAAGAAAAGGATGTTGAGGATGGATAAATCCAGGAACCTTCTATGCCATCATCTTAGTCACTAAGCTCTAGGAACAAATACAAGGGTTTGTTTGTTTGGTAGGGCTTATTTTTGTTTTTATTTTAAATCTGTAGTTTTTCCTAAGCACTTTTTTCCAGATGTTTTTCATGATGAAAAATTGCATGCAGTCCCAGAATGACATACAAATTGAATGCAAAGGCAAGCAAAAAATACAAATAGGTCTCTCTCTCAATATATCTTAAGTATAAGATTGTCTCACCTCTACAGGACCTCCTGCCTTGTTAGCAGATCTAACACACCATCAAGAATAAGGAAAGGAAGAATCCAGAAGGAAATGGTAAGCATGTTGACCGAACGTCACTGCAACCATACTTAAGTCCTATCCCAGCCTGTGGGGCTGGAAAGGTATTTTCAGTGTCTGATGTTATTTAGGAAGATGTTCCTGAAGGAACACAGGCTGTGCCATTCCAGGGAGGGAGGAATTGGCTTCTTTAGGATTGCTGAAAACTTACTAAATAAGAAGCTTTCTGTATTTCTTCACAGCTGGAGACCAATCATTGCACCACAATTAGAAAAGCTGGAGGCTGAAAGAACAGAAACTCTTTGATTTGACCCGAATTCTTTACATTATAGCTGTTGTGTGCAAAATGGGTCTGGTTCTCTGAAGTGCAAGATACCATATATCTCTGCCTCAGCAATATTTTGAGCTTTACGTTGAGCTGAGTGCTCAGATCCTGGAAGGTGGCATTGGGAGGCCAATCCCTTGGGACATCCTTGGTGTCAAATTCTTTGAGGATACTCGAGTAGACTATGCAAAGGGATCACTTAATGTGTCACAGGGAGGTGACATTTATCTTCTATAGGGCACCAGGAAGACTGTATATTTTTTAAAAAAGTCTGCCCAATTTTAGTTTCATCAGCGAAAGACAAGGACTAAAAAATAAATCCAAGCGTAATCACAATGCAGTTTTAAGAGGCTTGAGATACTGATTCAAGATGGGGATGCCTAAAATACACATTAAGGATGAAATGCCGGCACCATGAATATCAGCAAGAAAATCTCCTAGTGACTGTGTTGGGACTGTATCCATACAGTTTATCCAGACAAAGACAGTATAAACACCAGAGGCTCAATTGTCCCTGAGCTAACAGTGCTCAGTTGTTTAAGCGCAGGAAACGGCCCACCCTTTTCCCACCTTTGTACACCCAGGCAGGGGTCAGGCGCAGTGTAGCTGCCATAAGGGCAAGGCTGATCCAAGCTAACGTCTGGCATAGGGTGACCGAGGCAGGGAGATGGCAGAGCTGCCACCCTGGAGCTCTCTGAACGACTGCAGAGATGGCCACAAATGGGGCAAATGTATGGTAAACCTGTGAAAATGCCCTGTGGCCAAGCAGGTGCGCTCCACCAGTTGTCTTGGAGAAACTGGCTTAAACCATTGCTCAAGACACAGTTTTCTTAGAGTACAAAGTCAATACTCAGGTGAAAGAAAGGTTTCAACAGTTGCCTTTATGAGGGGAAGAAGTCCAAGGAAGCAAAAGTACCACTGCCATCAACACAACACATCTCATCTCCTTCCAGTATCTTTTGCCACCATAACAGGATCCTCAAGTAGTTGTTTTTAATTCAGGCTTGAGGTGATTTCATCCTTAAGGTTCATTATCTGAGTAAGCAAGTACATACTTCTCTCGTTCTTCATACTTGTCTTGATTATTCACCTTCGGTAATGGAACACATAACAGGAGAGGGAAGGCGTCAGTTCACTGCCAGGGAGTGCCTCTGCAGGCAAAATGAAATGCAGGTAAAAAAATCAAAAACTGTGATGGAAGAGAAAACAATCTTCTAATATTTTCTTAACTTAAAAACTCAAGGCAAAATAGTTGCCTGGTCCTCTACAGGAGCTCTGCACCGATGAAGCGTTGTGAAGCCCTCATCTCGGGAGTAGCAGGAGAAGGCATCAGAGCTGAATTTCCATGCTACACAGACGTGTGCACATTTAACCCGGTTGTGGTTTTCTTATTATGCAAAGATCCTAAAATCAGCTCTGATTCGACTCATCAGTTCCAGCTAATTTTCAAGCTAAGGGCTCTAATAAGCAGACTCAAGAGCATCTGGGCAAATTTAGCTCCCACCAATTTGCCTCTAGAACATCCTTTGAATACATTTGCATCGTCTGGGTTCACAAAGCTACATAAAACATGCCTTGCCAGCTGCTGGCTGGGCCTCTCAGCCTGGCATGCCGCTGTCACTGATGAATATCCGCTAAAGCCTTGACAAAGTGCTTGCAGTCATTCACCTTTCCTTCGGCTGATATTAAGCGTACCCCTGTATAATGGTGTGCGAAAAATGTCTGGAACGATGATGATTTAAGCAGTGGAGAGGCAGTGCGCAGGCAGGGGGCTCGTTGCCCCACATCGCTGTGCCGCAACCTTGACCTAACGATAGGATATCTGAGAGTAAGAATGTAGAGCAATTGCTGCCACCCGGACTTGGCTTTCCCACTGCAGCACAGTGCCAAATTTGATAGTCTCTTTGGTGATCCAGGCACATGCCCATTAAGACAAGTTTATTTTGAAGAGGTCAGGCAGCAGCTGATGGGTGGTGGGAACCTTTTAGCATTCCCAAAACAGGCAGCGTTTGAATGAACAATCTACAGATGCAAACGCCAGCAGCTGTATTGGCAATACCCTGCGCTAGAGTCTTCATGAACTTTGCGTACTTGCTGTTTGGTAACTAATTATAGTCCCTATAGCAGTTCATTACTTACAGCACATCGGGATGTAGGGATCCTGGGCAGACTCGGAGTCCCTTTGTGCCAGGTGCTGCACAAAGACGAACACCAGCTCTGGTAGATCATCCCAGCTAAGGCCCTGCAAACTCTTATGCACGTGCTGAACTTTTTGTACAGCTGTAACTTCACTTGGTTCAGTCTGATCTGTGCAGATATGCAGTTCTATTGTGTTCTAGTTCATTATCCATTTAACACCTATTGAACTCTCCGCAACTGCTTAAAAGCATAAAGTAAATCATGCGCATAAATGTTTGTAGAATGCGGGGCTTAATAAAGACCAGCAGCAATACAGGCAGAGGAAAGCTTGAGAGAGAGGGAAGATAAAAGTAACCATAAAGGGAACTTGTCATTACATAGACTAGCTACATACATAATTTGTGGGCTTCGCGGTTTGGGAATTCTGTTTGTTTGCTTAATGTAAATGAGCAAGAGAATTTTAAGAATCTCTGCCACCTACTGAAGCTGAGAACTGAAATGTTGTAGGCCTCGCCCAGTGCATTTATAAGTCTTTCCTTGTTCAGCAAAACACTTGGCCATGTTTTGCTCTAACAGGAGAATACCAAATCGTGTGTTTTCTCCAAGAACTGGGGGCCCCTTGCTGGCAAAGTGCAAACCCAAATAAACATGCTGTCCCCCTAATACTCCTGCACAATGAGCACAAGGAGGGAGGACTCCTGTGAGGTTTGGGGGTGTTTTTTCTTTCAATATTTGTGAACTCCTTTCTGTGTTACTTGACTAGCTCTAACCAAAAGCCACCTTTGGGAATGTTCTGTATTCAGCCTCTAATTTTGACGTACTCAATTTAGATGCAAGTTCTCACCATGCATCACTTTTAGAACAAGTTTCTTTTTAAGCTGTTGACAGAAAATATTTATAGTCCTATTATAATCAAGTAAACAATGTGAACTGACTAATGGATGTAATATCTTTTCCTTTCCTTTACTGGAGTTTATTTCCCTGTTGTGCAAAGTTTTGTCCAGATTTTTAAAACAAATTCACTTTGTCTTGACTCATGTTTTTTATTCTCCATGAACAGTTTAATAAGCTGAAGTTCTGAGAGTTTGCAGACTGTGACTGTTTTGGAGTGACAATATTTCCAGGGAACCAGGATTCCTAAAACCAATTATGTTAATCAGAAATATGTTGTAACTCCTCTGCTTTGGGAACACTGAGATAACAGGTCACCTTTAACTTACTGACATATTTGAATTTGACTACTGAACACTCGCAACAATCTACACATCGAGTATCAGCTATTTGTGGCACTCGGCAAACAGAATAAAAAAGGTGAAACTCTGAATGATTTTTTTATCAGCTCTCTGCAGGTCTAAAAGTCTTATTTAACAAAGAGTTTCTATACTTGCTGAAGTTAAGCATACACTGAAGATAAGCATAAGCCTGAAAGCTTTGCTGAATTCATACTCGGTTAGGTATGTTTTTACACTTTTTGCTTAATCTGGGTCACAGCTAACAGCTGAGTAGTGATACCGAGTGTAACAACTGGGACTCCAGGGAGGGCGTGGATGCTATTTTTGACCCACTTATATTGATTGCTGTTCAAGTTTTGTGTCAGTTACAACATGTTACGAAGATACAGAGACTCTACAAACAAGCCCAAGTTATCTTCTTGATTTAATGATGCCTCACTTTCTTACAGGTCTTCAGAGCCCTTCAGCTTTTTGCCTTGCCTGGTGGCTTTCTTTTCACCCCAGCGTGCCAAGTTGGCTGATCTCATTGAATATTGATATGTGAAACGAACAAGCCTTCCCTTTATTTAACATGGGTCTTGTTTGCCCTTCCTGGCATTGGATCATTATTACGTCTGCTGGGAGGGTTAGCTTTTAATCTGCGTGTTATTGTAACGTGTCTCCATCAAGATAGAGGCATGCCCCAGCAGGACAAGGTGCTGTGAAAGTTCAGGTTGTTGCTGCTAGCTTCCAGCAAAGGAAATTATTTTTCAGCCACCCATGTTGAATTGCCAGTGGCCAACACAGAAAGCTTTTGTCGAACACAAGCTACCAGACCACTGATATTTACAACACCTAAGATGCAGCCCAGTCAGACCAGCAATCGAAGGCCAAATCTTGAATTTCCTACTGAAGGCTTGATCTTGTTAAGCTCGACTTGCCTAAGAAATCTTCCTTCGTGACATTAATCCTTTTGATTTAAACATGAACCCAATCTTTTTCCTACAGAAATTCCCCCTGAATAGAGTAAGGAGAAGCCAAAACTTGTGGATTACACCAGTGAAAGAATATGCTAAGAGCAGGCATTACGGGCTTTAGGAGGAAGAGAACAGAACACAGTACATGATTATAAATCACAGGATCATGCTCTTAAACCAAACACGGGACCCTTACAAACTTCCCTCCGAAATGAGCAGGAGGAAGGCTGTCAAGGCTTAAGTCAATGCTGCATTGCAACACACCTTTGCCATAACTTCAGTTGACAGTTCTCCCAGTGTACCTGCCTGTGGACAAACCACACTTTCTGAAGGCTTTTATGACCTTCACATACAGACCTTGCTCTTTCCAACAAAAACAAACAAATCTCACAGCTTACGAGGAAAGACATTTAGATTATGACAACCTGCTGACACACATGATAAAAGTGTTTTTTTCAACTCAAAATAGCCAGAATACCCCTATGAAATATTCTTTCTCACACAACATGCTGTTTTCTCATTATGTGTGTTGACATTTTTCAGACTGACCTCAGCTAGATATTTTGTTCCGGAGTCCCCATTTAGTGGAACATTTAAACAATAACACTTTGAAGCATGCTCAGTCTCTCTTTTGAAGTCCATTCAGGCTCTGCCCTAGGGTCAGCAGGCGCATTCCAGCAATGATGCACGGACCATCTGCTGTACAAGTTTAAATCCCACTGGTCCTATACCTAGAGGTACTAACATGTTGCATAACTCGCGCTGAAAAACAGCCTGTCAGTTCAGATGGGGTTTGGATATATTCCTATAGTTCTCTTATCCTCCCGCTGGAGGGCTTGCACACAGTAACCTTTGAGTGTGGTTTCTGGGCACTACAAATTAATGACATAAATAATAAGAAATGACATTAAGTTCTTGCATTCAAAACCCTTTTTTTTTTTTTTTCCTTTGCCCACCTACACCCTGGCTCTATGATTCCCAGAGCTCAGTCTGGCATCTTATTTAGGTGCCTTCCTATTCCTGACTTCACACTTAGGTGGGCTTTGGCTAAGTTACCGTAAATAGTGGTCAATAGCTTAGTATCAATTGCTGAACAAGGGAAAACCAGGGTGGTGCAATACAAAGGGTGAGTTTTCCAAGACAATGTCAATGATTCAGATGACCAATGACCGTTCACTTGGGTAGGAATCTGGCATCAAAAACATGACAAAAATCTCTGCCAAAATATGTCTTTGTCTATATATTTTATCCATTGTCCTTTAATGTTAACTAGTCATTATTAAACTTAACAATGCATTGGCTAAGGTTAATGTATTTCAGACCCAAGCACTGTTGGTCTTATTGATGCTATGTAAACATAGAGGAAGGAGTGGTCCCTGCCCTTGGGAGTTTAAAATCTAAACTTGGACAATACACTTCAAACATATGGTATATCCTGCAGGCTGAATTACCAAACTTCAATCAGCATTAGCCTTAACAATTAATTTATGTTGCACATATGTTCTGCATTTGGGGGCATTAGCCCTGATGGGCCCCCTTGAAGGAAATGTGAGTGTATGTACATGCTGACCTTTTAATGATGGCTGAAGGACCCAGCAACTAGCAGGAGGAGGCCAGTCAAGACCTGTGGGATGGAGCATGGCACGAGGGTAAGCATGGAAGAGGGACAGACATAGGGTACAAATGAGGGAGATGTGGAAGTCATGTAGCGTAAGCAAAGGAGAACAGCCATAGCAGAGCAAGTTTTTCAAAGAAGCTCTAGCACTAGTTGAGCACCAAAATAAGTGGGCACATTTCCACTTTTGAGTATCTGTCACTTATTTAGATGCCTCCTTGGAAACTGAGTTCTCCGGAAAATCTGTTCTCAACGGTGGGTGCTGAGCACTAGACAATCTGGCCTGTTCATTTTCTCAGTATGTGGTTCATCTGTTCTAAGGAACAAGTCCTTCTGGAAACATAAAAAAAAGGCAGAAAGAAGTGTTGGATACAGAAAAGCATGCAACCTGCCTTGTGGGCTAATGATCAAGAAAGGCAGAACAAGCTAAATCTTATAAACCAGATGAAGTCAAAAGGCTAGCCATGAGGACCCCTTGCAAATGTTGCAGTAGTCCAGGAAAGAGGGCAGATGTAGGTAAAAGCACTGAGTAGGAGTCAGAAGATACAAATTGGCTGATTTGCTTCATCTCCCTGGTCAAAATGTTCTCATCTGTCCAAAAAAAAAAAAAAAAGAAGTGGAAAAGGGTTATCTGCCCCACTACCCTACAGGAGAAAACTGTAAACACTAGTTAGGATCAAAATATGGCCTCAGATGGAAGCAGCAACCCATGGGGTTGAAGGGAGATCCTCTGAGACTTTCTGCCTCCACCAAACAGAGTTGAAAACAGCATAACAGAGCACGAAGGGACATAAAGCTGAAGAGTGTAATGTGGGACATGCTCCCATGTACGCAGAAGTCACAGCTGTGGAGGGACATAAATCCCCCATTCCTTAGCCATGCCCCATGACGGAGCGTGACACAGTGCTTGTGGTGGCCAGTCAATCTTTCAGACCTCCTCAGGCCTTGCTGTCACCTCTGATCCCCATGAACCAAAGTGGTCACCTTTTGCATAATGCACCTCTCTCTTTGCGTCATCACCGAACTTGTCCTTGAGTCTCCCTGGTGGGATCCTGTAAGAGGATTGGGTGCACCAGGAAGGAGAAACTCCATTGATTGAGCATAAAAAGCCACGTTCATTAGTAGGCAGGCATCTTAGAACTAGTCATGGGGGGAAGAAAAAAAAAAAAAAAAAAGGGGGGATTTGCCATTAAATCGGATATTCTTGGAGGTTTTCCTCAGCACAACTCCCTCTTTTAAGCTAATAGAAGCAATTGAGAGACCTGCCCAGTAATTTCTGAGTTCCAGTCCCAGCTTTATTAACGCTGAAGCCAATATAATCCTCTTGTTCCTTACAATAAGGCCTCAATCCTCCACTGCCATAAATCAGCCTAATTCCTTTCGCTAAATTAGTGTTACCCCATTTGAAGATTTGGCTCAGAAATTAGGGCACCATGGGGCAGGGTCCTGAAGAAATACCCAGGAAAATCTAGTCCTCGGAGAAGTTTCCACTCAAAAACAGCAAGACGTGGACTTGTGAGTTTTTCTCACGACATTTTAGGCCCACAGAGCGATTACCTCGTGACAGGACATGCTCCTCTGAGATCCAGGCTTAGGAGTGATGGATATCTCTCAGGATAATTAACCATCTTCAGTTGCTGCTGCCAGAGAAAAGAGGGAGCTTTGCAGGGCCCGCTGCACAGCTATAGATTAATTCTATGGAGGAGCTGCCAGAGACTTGCTTGGTTCCTGATCCAGTTCAAAGAGGCCAGGTCTGGAGCTGGTAATTATCCAAAATTTAAACAAGGTTCCTAGTTCACATCCATTGCCATTTTCTAGCTACATTTGCCCTCCTCTTGGTAAACAGCAAACATTTTCTTGGAAGCAGTCTCATTTCTTATGCCAGTGGCAAAACAAACCCCAGCTCATCATGGATGTCTCCTTTCCAAAGAATTACCACAAAAATGTCTGAAACCCTATAAAGGCTGTTAATGACTCTAAATCTCCATAGGGCTTTTTTCCCCCTTCCTCTTCGCTCTTTTCTCCTTGCTCTGATGAGCTGGTGAGTTGGGAATGGTTTAAAATACCACAATAGCCATGGCAGGACATCAAGAAAGACGAAGGAACCGGGTTTTGAAATACTTTCTGTAAGGCTCCGAGCACTTGAGTTGGTGCTTAACTGACTGGACTTCACCACACAGCAGTCAGATGATCTCTGCAGCTTTGGGAAATAGAAGAAACTCTGGAGAAGGGTGGGGGGGAAATGGTCTCTGCCACATTAGTCTTTATTGTCTTATGGATTTTATCACAGTATTGTTCTTTATTTCCTGCTATTTATAGGCTCTCATGTTTTGTGCTGCTTTCATGTTTGTGTTATCTGCCTTCCCACGACATGTTTCACCCCAGCCCTTGCCTACAGCTGGATCCATAAAGGCCAGACGAGTGGTTTTGAATGGCACATCAGTGCTCATCATCTTTCTCTGGGCAATGCATGCGAACTGCCCTTTTCTGAAGCACTAAGCAACCCAAGATGGATGAATTAAACAATGGCGGTCCCTCTGCGCACTCTTGCGTAAAGCAGCTGAGGAGTGTGCCACTGGGCTTTTGAGTATCAGCAATGACATTCTTTAAGAGGCCCAGCCAGTGATGCTGGGGCTGTTTCCTCTGAAATCCGCACTTCGCAATGGACTTAAACCATCAGCCTGTCAGTGCATGACTTGATGACAGCCACTCCGGAAACCTCACCTGAATTATTTTGAAACTCTTCTCTTTGTGCAAGGTACTGCAGAAAGAACGTGCTACAGGGGCTATTCTTGCCCTAATTCCCCATGATTTAGGGATGTAACTCTACTGACCTGAACTAGCACAAGTGAAGTTAGTTCTGGTTTGAAACAAACAATGAGGTTTGTAAACGTCAGGTCCCTGCCCTAGTAAACGTACTGCCTAAAAGGTCGCTCCAACACTTTTTGTGGTGGCACCACCACACATGTGGGGCTAGAAATAAAAATGGAAGAGGTGCAAAATAATGCTGAAATCACTGAAGTCAGTGATTCAGTCCTGTCAGTGCCCTTGTACCTTACCTTACCTCACAGTAGTTTCCAGGCAGCCAAAACACCAACTCCAGGCACAAAGCAGAATCCAGGCTGCTGATTAGGTGGGCTCAAACTGAGGGATTTTCTCACAACAACGATCCCTTTCCTGCACTTAGCGAGTGACAGCAAGCCTCTTGCATCCATACACAGCTTGCATCACTTCTCCTTGTGTACGGAGCAGCCTGCCTTGGAAGCGACCATGCAGCTCAGTGCCAGCAACAACAGGGAAAAACCCTTCACCTAAACAGAGGGGAACAGCAAACCCTGCTTTGGGACCCTTTCACGGTATGTATCCAGCACCAGCGCCTGCTATGGGCTGCTGGAGAATTACAAAGAAAATTAAACACTTGCTTAGAGACGGAGCCGGGCTTGGCCAGCTTTTCCTTATGGGATTTTTGGGCAAGTTAGTCCCACGGTTTTACCAGTGAATGTGTGCAAAAGGGCCAGAGAACATGATTCTTCAGTGCTGCAGAACAGCATAAAGGCATCTGTTTGTCACTGAGAGTCATTCTGTTTTGCCTCAAATTGTGCCTATTCTCAGAACATCCCTTGAAAGAAGCAGCAGAATTTTTCTGTAAGCAGCATGAAGTGCAGGTTTCTTATTTAGACAGTTTGACACCGGTTTCTGTAGTTACCCTTGACTCTCTACGGCAGTCAGACTGAAAGAGGAGACATGATGGAAATAGAAAGCACCTATGATGCACCAGACTAAGCAAAGATACAGCACGGTGCAAGGAGAATGAAGAGGTGGCAAAGCGCATGCTCCCTTTGGCAAGTCCCAGGATTCTTTCTAAGGTGATGCTAAGAAAAAAATTTATGTCAAGCCATGAGCATCGCTAAAGCAAATGCCTTGTCTCCCAGGTACCGGTGAGTCCTAAAAACTGCCATTTAAAATTTTTAGCAGCCATTGCAATGAAATTGTCCATCTCACCACACGCAAACAATGTGGGAAATGCTATGTGGCAATCCTTTTTCAGGGTGGGAGAAAAAAATTCACCACTAGGATCTCCACAACACTGGAAACCAAAGAGCAGACCAACTCTCATCCTGTCTGAGAAGCAATTAAAAGTGTGAAACCAAAGGTTTCCAGCAGAGACTGCTGCAGAGGCTTAAAAGATAGTGTCTCTGGAGCAACCGCTGTAAAAACAGCCCCAGCCCTCCTAAAAAGTGCTGAGCACCCTGGTGTCCACAGGGATCAGCGTGGATGGGGGGGTGTCACCTCTCCCAAGCCCAGCAGTTACATTCTCCTTCTGCCCTTTGTTTCGGTTGATGAAAATCCAACTGTTTTCAGCTCGGTGTCTGGTACGAGCCAAGTCCTGTTTATCTCCTGAGACGCGCTGTTCAGTGTGTCATCAGGTGCCCTCTCGGCCACCACCTACGGCGCACTGACAGGTTGCGGTAGTTTTCCAGTCAGACTCCGAAATGGTTATTCACACTTCTATCGTGGCAAGATTAGATTATTGTAATTCTTTATTGGCCAGCTTCCCAAAGTGGGCTCTGCGCAAACTCCAGATGGTGTGAAATGTGGCCGTCAGGATTTGAGTTAAGAAGGGACAGTATCATCCATTCTGTTAAAACCTCTACCTCAGCAACTGGTTAGACAGCAAATGGATTCCAAAACTGGCCTTTTCTCCTCTGTGCACAGCTGAGGTCAGGTCTCTGTCAGCAATCTTATGATTCGTTATGGTCCGGAGTACATTACCCTGACTCACGCTACCTGGTAAATAATTCTCTGAGGAGCGATTTCAAAGAGGTGAGGGTAGTTCAAACCCGATTTCCATCTGCTTATTCTCCTCTAAAGCCTGTGCAAAAGCTGGGTGGGATACCGCAATTACACCCTTTGCAAACGTTAGAGGAGGGTGGTGGGGAGCGACGGGCCCTCTTGCTCTTATTGTGCCAAAACTGAAGACGCCCCCCTCCACCAGCAGCTGGCTCCAGGTGTGAGGCAGGAAAGCACAGCCCTCCTCTGGGCACGCCTGGGGGGAAATGGCGGTGCCAGCCCCATCCCGAAACGCAGAACATCCCTAAAGCTCATCTAAGTTGCGGGTAGCTAATCTCGCCCCTTCTAACCCCAGCGTGAGCTGCCACGGGGACACCCAGACAGGCTCCAGGCTCCCCCACTCCTGCTTTTAGCGTGGCGGGGCCTCCCCAGAAAACGCAGAGTGCTGGGACGTGTTGGTGTGGGCCATTTTTCACTTGTGTAAACAGTGGCTGCACAAACAATTGATAGATAATGACTGGCTTCATACAGACCAGTACAAATAAAACCTTCCGGTGTTTTGGGCTTTTATCTTCTTAGAACTTTCTTTTTCTGGAGGAGCACAATATGAAAGGTATATTCCTTCGTATTCATTTGCTTTTATATGGAGCCCAAGAGTTAAGACCTTCCCTGATTTAGCTCACAGCGGCTAAATTCCTACAGGCCTTTCGTGCAAGGGAGAAGTCTTGGGCAGGGTCTAGCACAGAATGACCATTTGCCTTGTTTTTATTAACTGCTATTTACAAAGCAGTATGTGATTTGCTGCATAAGAGGGAGAAAGGCTGGGGACAGCTTTTGCTGTGCAGTGGAATGGCATGGCAAACACGGCGTGCTCGGAGCTGTTTACCTTCCCCGTCACTTCTGCAGGGAACCTGTGACCTCCCACTCGTGGACGTGAATATAAAAGCTCATACTGGTTTTTTTTTGTTTTTTTTTTTTTTTTTTTTTGTTAGTGTGAGACAGCTGACACAGACTGTTTGCTTTGGGAAAACAATCAAACCCTTTTGTTTTGCATGAAGGGGGTGAAAAAACCCTGTATATAAAGAATTGTACTGACTCCGCAAACAGCTACTGCATAAGGAAGAGAGAGCGCAGCGGTCAGCTCTGGGGTCACGCTGATTGTCATTTTAAACCTATAGTGCCATCGTTATTTTAGAAATTCAACAGCCTGGAGAAGCTGTTGAAGACAGAAAATATTTCCCCATATGGATAAAAATATATTATTAAGAAGAAACAGCCATGTGAGAGAATAGGGAAAGTAAGGATGGTTTAACTGAAATCATGAGAATTCGGAGTTCAGATAAAATAAGATACAGGTGAGTCTCTGATCCTTGGGCTTATCTGATCTGCACTTGCCGCAGGACTGGGAAGTATACAGGGACCTCTGGTATCACTTTTATCTACACACGTCATGTGGGATGGGATGTTTGGCCATCTTAACACAAGAGAGCTCGTGGGAATGGCTTCAGGATTACTGCAGCTCGTACCACCCTGAGAACAGCAGCCAGGGCAGGTGTCACTCCAGTCTAAAACCAGCACTTTACTACACACCTGCCCCAGTGCTGCCTCGGGCATGGTGCCACCTGTGAGAGGTGCTGACGCACACCCATCAGACATAGGTACCCATCCATCCTATTTCCAAGTTTCCCCAAACCAGGAGACCACTCAGCTGCTGAGTGAAGGTGCCAGCCCATCTCCCACCAGTACTGAGGGTACGGCCTTAGCTTTAATCTGGAATGAAAATGCTACTAATTTATAAAGGATCTTTTGATTTCCTGACATCTCATTTTAAAGACAAATTTTATCCATATTTGTTCAGCCGGATCACTTCAGCAGCGAGTAGGCTTGATGTGTCTGAATATAGGCAGCTAGACCTATTTTAAAAGCTTGCGATCACCTAAGCCGTGGGGCTGGCAGGTAAAATGCAGGACCTACAGGACACCCACATCCTCTCTCAGGAACAGACAGAGCTCACGTGGGACACATGGAGGCACTGCAGTATATCACAGTATCTTACACAGCCAGACACATACGGGTAGGCAACTCAACTGCCTCCTTTTTGAACCAACCAGATGTTTGCAGAGAATCTGCTCCTGGCTTCTTTTGCTGCTGAGAACTGAGCCACAAATGCACTTATGCATTTCAGAAAACTGTCCAAGAGGAGTGCTGGGAAAGGTAACGCCTGCTTATTTTACGTAGAAAATCACAGAGAGCCTACAGGCACCTGGGCCTTATTCTAGTAGAAGGTCACTAGGAAGATCTCTGTGACTCCTGCTACCCCAGCCTTGAGCAGCTGAGCTCTGCTCAAGTCTCCATATACCAAACATCAATCCATTCAGTGCGTGTATGTGGTGGTGATAACCATCTGATGGGCCACATGATAGACTGGAGAACCAGACAGCAAATCTCACCCCGTGTCGCACAGCCCACCAGCCCAAAATCATGCTGTCAAGCCAAGTTCTGTACCAGCTGAAAGGAAGGCTTTCTTGACCAGGTAAACAGCATGGTAAGTGCTGAGGCCCTCAGCTGTGAACATTAACGCTCAATATGCCAGGTAGCTTAATCTGCAAGCACATAATCTCCCCTTGCTCTGTAGCTTTCAGACATCCTTCCATGTTCTTAATTCTCCTGATAAACTTGGAGACATTTATTTCCAAATAACATTTTCCAACAATTCATAGCATAAAACATCACACATTATGAACTCTATCTACCTGACAACAGCCAAGAGTGAAAGAGCTCTGATATCCCTACGGAGCTGCTTTTGAATAGCCGGGGAAAAGCACATTAAAAAGTTGCAGGCTATATTCTCTATATACCACCACTGTGACCATAAGTGTAAATGAGTATTCAAACCTCAGGTTATTTACAAGCCTAGCTGAAGAGGAGTAGAAAAATAAATATATCATGAGCGTTCATACAGAGCCTTTAATTAGAGAGAAGAACGTAGCGCTCTGCGTAGGAAGGCCATATCTTCACATGGTGCAAATCAATGTGGCTCCATTACGGAATTACATCAGTTCGTGCCAATGAGGATTCAGTCCAGGTATGCATACAAGGATGTCTGCCTTTACCATGGAAACACAACACCTAAGCGAGGGACCACACGAGCAGCTTAACAGCAACTGTATTAATACTTGACAGGGCAGGAAAGAAAAATGAAAACAATTGCTCTAATTGAAACTACAGGGGGTGCGTAAGTAGGGCAGAATGCACTGTAATTACCTGAGTTGGAGTTGAGCCAGCACACCAATACTAACACTCCTGCTCCATGGGACTGTGAAGGAGCCTAAGTAAACAGGATTTTGGTTTTCCATCTTTGGCTAAAATAGTTGTTTACACAGAAACAGAGACCTGTGTAAAAAGACATGGTGCACGCTCAAGTCTGCGGAATTAAGTGGGGCTGCAAGCTGAGGAGCTGAATTTCCACACATGCTTGCACCAAATGGCAAAGAGATGTGGTGCTCCCTACCTGGACAGTGGATCTGTGCACGGGCTCAGCTTTGTCCAGCTACAGAAAGGAAATAACAGGTTACTGCAAAAAAAAAAAAAAAAAATCAAGGCTTTGTTTACGCGACTGTTAACACAAACAGGTTACTGCAAAAGAAACCAAGGCTTTGTTTACACGACTGTTAACATGAACCTTCTGGATATCCTCAGGCTGGAGGTGCTACCAGCTCACAGCTTGCTCTCCTGCAGCTCTGCGGGGACCCTGTTCCCCTACCACCCCTGCCTCACTCACCTCCCTGCCGTCCACTCGCCACGTGCCCACCCCTACAGCCTTCCTCAGGCCCCCGGCCCTGCTCCTCTCTTCCCAACGCATCCTCGCCGTGTCACCTGAAAAGAGAGGTAAGCCTACACGGAAAGCTGGCCAGAGATCAGTTCCTAGAAAGGTCACTTCCCACACTGTGGTGGATTCCTAGGCGTGGGGTGCACAAGAAGCATGAAGACAATGGTTAATAGCAAAATGAGGCTCCACTGGTAGCACGGGTGGGGGATAACCTGGCCTGGTGTGACCTAGGAGTCAGCTTGACTGACAGTTGAGAAACAGCTATAGTGTCTACGGGAAAGACTAGATGAAGTCCTGGAGAAATGCAGTTCCTTTTCTGAGGACAAGCCGATGGGCAACGGCTTGCCCAGCAATCCCCATTTGTGGTCCAACAAGCACGTCTTAGTCATACAACAGAGGAACAACTTCAAGCATCTGCCCCACATCATCCATCATTGCTCTTGGTGACTGTGCCAGCTCTGCCAGCAAACAGCAACTGCAGCCAGCTGCCAAGCCGGCGTTACAGAGCTACAAGTCCTGCACGCTACCAACACACACACGGCTGAACCTGTGACCCATAGGTGCTGCAGACCATCACAAATCCCCCGAGACATACGGTTCCCCACAAGCCTTGCAGGTTGTTTTTAGTTAGACAAATTCAAATGGCTGCCACAAAAGCTTAATCTCTTTCTAGCCACGCTCACGCTGAGTGCCAATAGGAAAAAGTCCCATGAATACGCTTGATAATTACAGAGCCGTGGCTGTAGCAAAGAACAAAGTATAATGCAGGCTTGAATACTCAGGAAATTGACTGCTGATATGTTTCCATTCATTGTTTTGTTCTCTGTTCTCAGTGTTATATTAAAATCTCCTACTAAGAATGAGCTTTCTTGTTTAATGGAACTTGTCAGTTAGAGGAAATCTGCTCGAGCTGTTTGATCTATTCTTTAAAATAATATTAATTGCAAATTTAGCACACGTCCCTATCTTAGTTAGCAAATCACTTGAAAACTACATCTGATATTTTTAAAACTTTGTTTGTTGCCCACAAAAAGTCATGGCCTGTCACTTTCTAACTCTAAGGCATTCACCATCCCTTTGCTCTGACTATTCAGTCCTGGCTATTCATTAGATATGTTGATCAATCGTACCAGTCACCTGATGTTGTTTTCCTGACTCCATTAGTGAAAACTGATAGTGGTGAATAGCAAATAGTAAACATGGTGTGAATCTCCGGTCATGAGAAAATTCATGAAACTGCACAGTTTGTGAGCATTTTCATAAAATCCTGACAACCATATCAACTTATTCAAGTGTGACTTCACATATATAGGAAATCACGCTCACTGCTTCTGTCTGCCTCTCCATTAATGGAACTAGCTGTCTATTTTGATTCCGTGTGATTCCTAATTAAATACTGAATTTGCATGTTTGCTATTCATCCTGATTCCCAGCATGTGCACTCACAATAACAAATCTTAACTTCAGGCTCTGAAGCGGATGTACCGATGAATCTGGATTGCCAAAGTCCTACAGTTCAATGATATTTAAGTCTGGAGGTTTCACTTGGTTCCTTACAGACATAAAAGAACCATTTAGAAATATCAGATGCAGTGGCCAGTTTAGACTCTGTGTAAGTCTGTAGAGTTATTTCAATTTGCTGGTTCTGAACCTTCAGCGAAAATCTGCAAAAACGGGTTGCATTGGGTGGCTCACAGAAACAATATTTCTTTTGTGAGTATCTTCCTGCTTCCAATTATATCAGAATGACGGAAGAAAGGGGAAATAGCCGATTCCAGGGTTCATATAATTAGATATAATATTACTCTATCATCATCAGTACTCGATGCTTTTCTTTAGGCAATCCCAAAAACATTCAGAAATGCTCTGAAACCACTGTTTCATGTCAGCACCATCACAAGTACTGTCGCTTTTAGGAATTTGACTTTACAGACTGAGAAGTGGTGACATGAGCCCCTTCCCCAAGAGGCAGCGGCATCAGCTCTATACGCAGACCCCGAGCATCCTCCCTTCCCCTCCATCTTAACAGCTCTGGCAGGCACCAGGAGATGCCTCCCTTTTCCAGTGACAGCAGGTTCGATTATACTGGTGCTCATTTGTGTAATTTGCTTCACCTTGGCCTTGCTAGAACCATTGCCCTGTTGCTGCACACCTCCGTCAGTCCTGCAACACCGCTTGCTGACGCAGAACAGACTGTGGACGAGGGGCAATGAGACGCCCCTACAAAGGTACCTTAACTGACGGGACGTGCCTCGGCCATGGCTGTTCCTGTGGCCAAGACAGCTGGAGCTCTCTCTGCAAGTGTTTCTGGACACATACCACCCTCCTCTGCTCCTGAGTTATTTACATGGCTCAAGTCACAGCTAAATTCCTCTAAAATAAAACCATTACCTCCCCCCGCCCTGATCCTTCCTTAAAACAAGGGCAGAATTTTTCAAAACAACCCAAGGGAAGAAATCCAGCTAGGAGGTGACCTCCTTCCAACCCTCGGTGCTGGGGGCCAAGGTGTGGCCCGTCCCCCCCGCTCAGCTCCCCGGGTCATTCCGGCACCTTTGTCTCATTCCCTCCCAGCGATGCCCTCCCACGCGGCGGGTGTTTTCCCGCGGCCCATGAAGAGGGCTCTGTTCCCCGGCGTGAGTCATGCCCGCTGGCTGCGGGACGGTGACATCAGCCCCTGAGCAGCCCTTGGCGGGGCCGAGCATGCCGGCTGCCCCTCGGCGTGTGTTTGGAGCTTTGTGCCGAGTATAACAGCCGGGACTGTTCGTCGGGGAGACCGAGGGGCCAAGAGCACGGCTCGGCCCAGCCCGACGGCCACAGCCAGATACGTGTTGGGGGAGATGCTGTCTGGTGAGCCGGGGCGGGAGCAGCAGCCCTGTTTCTCACGCCTGCTCCAGCAGGCGAACCCTCTCCCGGCATCCCCGGCGCACTCACGCCCTGCCGGCTGTCGCGACCTGCGCCGGGCACGCTGGGACACCAGCACATGTGGCAAACACCTCTTTATTTGACAGTGTTGGCACTTCATCTGCGACCGGGGCAGAGAGTGCACGGCTGGTTTTCAAGACTGCTTTAAGACTGCAATAAGAGCTCTTTGTGGGCTTAAAATTACCCTTCTGCAATACTGGCAAATCACTTCCCTTTTCCAGGAAAGCTGCTTTGTAGCACTGCAGGCGAGTTATCCCTCTGGTGTGGCAAGCTGCACCAGCAGCAGCGCAGTCCTGCAGCTCTGGCTACCACAGGTATTTTGATCAAGGGATTGTTGAATGACTGTGTGACCCCAATGGATGCGCAGTCAGCTCAAGAGCGCTCAGCTGCACAAACAAAATGTTGCCACCTCCGTGATAAGAGGGAAGGGTGCCCATGCCAGGGCAGAGGAGGGGAGACGGAAGGATGCAGCAGATAATGATGACTTGGGGACACCACTCCAGCTCCAGGCTTGCCGTTTCGGGGAGATAGGCACCCCACATGCTTCAGGCCAGTCAGTCCCCTTCCCCCTGTGGCAAGAGCAGCCAGCCTGGTTCACCAGGGCTTTGCTATAAGCAAAACACGTAAAGAAGCGTTTTTTCTACCTGTTTGCTTCTGCTAGCGTTGCCATCCCAGAGTGGTTTGCTCACCTATGGACTTAAGCTACACCAGCAAAGCCCTTTCCATGTCTAGCGGGGAAGGGTGCCGCTGAGCACCCTCGATCTAACATGGCTTTTACATGTCAATAAGGCGATTACACATAGAAGGGCACAAACCAAACTTCTCACTTCCAGTGCAAGGGGAGTTCTGCTTTTGCTCCGAATCATTGATCTAAGTTCACTATTTTGGTCCTGTTTGAGGATTAGACTACAGCTCTGACCTGCAGTTCTGCTTTAAATTTGACTGAACCTCCATGAAAAGGCCAACTAACATTTATGAGATTCCAGCACAAGAGATGGGAAACACCTGATGGTTGCTATTGCTTTCTGAGGCCTTTTTCCACCCATGAGACTTCAGTAGCCTGAACCCAAATCCTTCCCCCAGTTTGTCCTTCAACCCCGGTTACACGCTCTGTAGCCAAATAAGACCCCCCCCCCCTTTTTTTTTTCTCTTCCTCTGGAGGCACAGCAGCTGTTCTGTTTTGCTGCTGAATGGAGCAATGTTTTACTGGCTACGGTTTATTGATTTACAGATTTTGGTCGCAACACTATCACAGAGTTCCCACCACCAGCCCCTGCCAGCGTCTCCCCCCCGCCACAAAACACTCGTGCCTTTCAGCTGGGGCAGCGCAGTTGTTTCCAGGGGGCATGCTGACTGGGGAACTGATCTAGTTAAAATAAATTGCTACAGCAAGAACCAGCCCTCCTCTCCCCCTCCAAATCCTTCCTATTTTACAGGCCATTTTGTTCATGGTTTTAACCTCCATCAGTTCCTGATGCAACTCTGCAGTCACATGAGGAGTTATTTCGGTACAACTGGGAGAGGGCTAAGCAGGAGCAAAATGGTGAGGAAAGAAAAAAGTCTGGGATGGGAACACCTCAAGGTAGTATTACTACTAAATCTTCCTTGTCCTTAAACCATGGCCAGAGTTTCTTATCTCGGACTGACGTTATCCACGAGATCACCATAACTTCCCAGTGAACAGCCAATTCATTTCACAATTTATACATCATTACACATCCCCCACATACCGGAGAATGAGCTCTACAGGCTCCTTTAGGGCCTTAAAAGGATCCTTAGGCTTCAGTTTTCATTTTTAAATGAATACAAGCATTCAAGCGAGCTGTAAACTATTAAAACGAGACACCACTTCAGTGATAAAATATTTTTCCTAATAATTCACTTAATTGTTCCATTCATGGACCTATGCCTCTGGAATGGGACATGCTTTGGGATTCCAAATAACACAAATAATAATAACAACAACAATAACAACAGCGCATTCCATTTTACTGAACGAAACAGTGATATAGCAAAAGGCTCGTGATACACTATCACTGGCTGTGCAGGAGTGTGGGTGGGAAGCAGGAGGCTGCAAGAAGAGACAGATAGAACGGCTCCTACATGCGACTTTTCCCACTGTGCTGCTATTTGCCTTGTGCTCAAGAAGTGCAGCAAATATATTAACACCCGCATGAAAAATGAGCTGAGGTAATTCCATCTATGAGCATGTGATCGGTCCCACTGCCACAAATGTTTTCCCTCTAGGTCCGTATCTGAATCTCACACAGACTGACTCATGCTGCAGCCACGTACGTCACTACTACCCGGCAGCATCAGACAGTCATTTGTTTCCTTTTGGAACGGGATGTTCTATAATAGCTCCAACTCCCACTCGACACTTTATGAAATTGCAGTTCTTTCACATACCTCCTTTGTTCCTAAGCAGCAAGGAGTTTTCAATTTGTTTCTAAGGTGCTAAAACAGGAGCAGAGTGGCCTGAGCTCAGGGATGCCTCACCCAAAACTCTAACAGGATGTGTCTTTTAATAGGATGGAGATGAGATGGTTCTCAGCGTGCTGTAGCGTTCGTTCTTCAGGGGGACAAACGAGGCAGAACTGTTGCTTCTAGGGTTGCTGTTGGAAGTACAGCCCCATGTCTCATTCACAAGGCTCCTTCTCCGGCAGCCAAGGAGAGGCTGTCACGTAACTCGAAGCTGAAGCTCTGGATGTGCTGATGGAACCATCAAGACAGAACCAGCTCTGCTTCAGAGTGCCTCGCCGTGATAGTCAAATATACAACACACTTCTCAGTGCTGGCTAGTTTGATCCATTGTTCCTAAAATGCTAACCTACACCTGTGTCTTGGTCTGGATCAGGAGTGGGCTTCAGAAGTGAATCTCTGACTCGTTCGTACCACGGCACAGTTTCAGAGCTCAGTCTACAGATTAAGCTAGTGCAAGTCTCAGGTTAAAAATCCCCAAGCGTCAATAGTATAGACATGGAGCCTTCAGCACCAACTGGTTTGTTCTGCTGGTTTGGTGCTCCTGTTGCACCAAACTACCAGCCACTACTGCTTGCTACTTGCCTTTTGGAGCCAAAAGTCCTGGACTTTTTAGATCCCAGCACACAATTGCAAAAGGAGGAATGTGATGCAGTTCCAGGGGTGCAGCAGAAGGGAGGAGGCTACAGTCCCCCAGGGATCCCTGCCCATGTAGAGACCAAGTTCATCAGGATACACTCGTAATGCTGCCCAGTTTCCTGCTGGGAACATCCTGGCAGGCAGCTGATACAAAAGGACAGAACCAAGGGATTGGAGAGCTAAAGAACAAAAGGGTGCAAAAAGATGATGGCTTTTCTCCTGCTTACTTTTAGGATGCTGCTATAAAGGATTTGTTTTCACACTGGGTGCACAGTAAAATGCATGCGTCACTCTGCAGAATCCATTGTCCTCTGCTCCAACTGCTGCTCCCCTATTTATCAAACAGCTTTAACCAAATGGAGATCTTACATTACTTCCTACAGGTGCAGCCGTTCCAAACCAGGAGGTCAAAGCCAGCTTCATGTGTGGTAAAACCAGTATTCCTGGCATTCTTCAGAGAAACAAAATATCACTTATTATCTGCCACCTGGCATAAAACGGGAAGCTTAACGATGATCTGGAGAGAATTTGGAAAAGCAAGGCTTATATTTGCAAACTGTGCACATTCGTTCTCTGAGAAACAAAAGTTCCTGAGGCTAGTCAAGGCATCAAGAGGATACTCTAAGAGTCTCTGAAGACGTTTATTCTGACCTCGTGGACCTTTGTCCAATGTACGCTCATTGGGGTTAAATAAATAAGCATTAACAAACCCAAAGCTCCAGACCTTCCATTACCCTGCATTTAGCCAAGACCTTAAGTAAAGAGGCTTAAGTCACATTTATATTTCTTTTGACCTAAAGACCAAGCACAACTCAGCCCATCCCAATTATTGAGTGAAAAGACCTTTATGGCTGCACTATCTTGCATTCAGCTGCCCGTGAAATCTTTAGAAACCACTGCAAAGGCAGATCATTGCAGCCTGGCGTTCCCTGCTCACTGCAGACACCTTCACATGCAGCACAGGCTGGGGAGAGCAGTCAGTGCCCCAACCCCGACTTATTTTCATGACAGCCCTCAGGAAACGTTCTGGTACTGTCTGGCCAGCTATAGGTAACACTGCACTGCAGGAATAACATTGCTCAGCCTCTCAGTGCCGGCCCTCAAGCTTTGGCAGCCGTCAGGACAAAAGACAATCTATAAATGCAAGTCATTATAATCTTACAGACATCACCTATACCTTTACCTGGACTTACCTGGATTGATGCAGAGGGCAGTGTTTCTCTTGACATTCAAAACAAACGCGTGCACTAAAGAATACGAGGCTTCTCGTACACTGGGTATTGTTCTGGATTTCGTATTTCTTCAGGGTTGTCTTGGCAACGAAGAGGGTTTGCCGCTAGAGGTGTGTGAAACACTGGGCAACAAAAAGCAAAACGACTCCCACTCATTTCATGCCATCACCCAGTTAAACCACACTCTCTATCAACCTGCTGGGACTTTATTAGCGTGCTGTGTGTCAGGACGGGCAGCGCTAATCAGCACGGGCTCCTCCACCCCCCGCCCCCCCAACACTGTGATTTTGAAAATAACAAAAAATGGTATCTTTCATTGGGAAATGATGTGATGCCTCTCCAGACTGTTGAGCCGCTCTGTTCACTCTCTCCCTTCAACTGCCTCTTTCAGGAGTAGTTCGCTGGAATGCAATGGATCCAATTATGGATAGCTTCAAGCAAAACTGGTTTCAGGGTTTGGTGGGGTTTTTTTAGTTTCAATTATAGGATTTTTAAGTGACTTCAGTGAAGTCAATGGGGTTACTGTGGACTGATTTCAATATAACCAAGGTTTATCAATTTGCCCTGATGTGAGTCTTTCCTTCGTGACGGGAAGAGATGCTGGACAGCTAAGGCTACACCTTGTCAGCAAGTGAGTGGAAATGTCCCACTTGCCCTTCTGGCTCAGCTCCTTCCATGGACAACAGACCTTTATTCACTGTGGATAAGGTCCAGGAATTATTCTGGAAAGTTTTTAAAGCACCATTGGAGGCAGCTTTACATTACTTATTCATGTCATTTGCCTTTATTTTTACTTACTAAAGGCATAAAAAAAATTAACCCAAACAGCTGTTCAGATTCCTCTATTTTTTTATGTAGCAAAGGGGAAAAAAAAGTCTGAACAGCTGTGTTAGTAAAACACAAGCCAGGTGGCCTCCCTAAGGCAAAGTTTGTATGAAATCTATAAGATAATGTTTTTATTATCTGAGTTATTGTATTTCTTTTTTATTACTTTGCTCTTGTGGATTCTTAAAGAGGTATTGGCCACTTATTTATCTTCATCTTCTTCCCTCAGTGTCTGAGCTGTATCGTAACTCAACACAGATGTTAATGGTGATTCTGCCATCAAGGGTGAAAATCGCCCTTTCAGCACAATCCTCCTGAATCTATTTTGAGGACTTGAATGGGATTTAAGGCTGGTTAAGGAGCAATTTTACAGATCTGGCCTTTCTATGGGGAGAAACTCATGCCGGGGTACCAAACATCTCCCCAGGGATGTGCAAGGGGACTGCCCACGAAACGCTGGCTGAGGGAATTTGTTTTCCATGTTGTATAACTAAGTCACCTGAGATGCACAGTTTTGTTCCAGTTCCTTGACAAGGTAGCTGGATCATCCTTGAGCAGAGACTAATGACTCACGATTACACAATAGTCTGAAAGAACAGTTGTTTTGTACTCCGATGTGTGAAACATTGGGGATTTGTACGCTGCTAGCCAAATTCTTAGCTGGGCGGTGCTGAAATCCATACAGCCAGATGGATTTACACCACAGTTGCCCCACTGCCGTTATCTCAGAGCATATCCCTACTGACAAAGGCTCATGAAGAACTTCCCCTGCTGAGGTTTTGAATTCCTCAATCAGCTTCCCATTCTGCATGGAGTAAATTTTAGCCTTCAAAGCTCTGGGGATCTTTCCATCCACGCACTGACTAACATGAATTCGCCATGAGGGGCTTCCAGCCGCCTGCTCCGGGCCCCGTGTTTCGTGACACCACATTCCATCTGCGTTCCAGGTCATCACACCATGGTCCAAACTGTAAGCCATGTCCAGCCACCCAGGGCTCATCTGCCTAGCCCCTTCCATATAAACCCTCCTAAGAGTGTGCTTCTATCCCTATAAGGGAGCCTGCCGATTTCTGGATATGTTTTCCATAAATTGCGTATTGATATTTTCTTCCCTGACTTCTGTCCTTTGATTATGAGCTCTGTAGAACAAAGTGAAAGCACTGAAGGGTCTGAAAACCACCAGTCACATCACAGGTGTTAAAGCAAATGATATTCATAATAAGAGCAGTAATAATAATTGTAGTAATAATTAAATAATTTCTTGCTGTTATTATTCCTTCTCCTGTTCCTACAATATTTGACAAATACAGGCTCCAGGCAGTTTCTTAGCTTGAAGAAACATTTTCAGGTGACATAGAGCGTAAAGAAAAGATAAATCAGTTTTATATTATTGCAAACATATATATCTAATGTTGTTACTTACTATTATATAGTGATTTTGTATTAAATTATTTTGCCAAACTTTCTAATTTTTAAAGTTACTTTCTGGCTTATAGCATAATGATAGTATATGGTTAAATACCTGAAATTTTTCTATACACCAGTAGGATCTTTTTCTTTCCTTTTTTTTTTTTTTTTTTTTCTTTGGAAAAAAAAATTTTAAAAANTTTTTTTTTTTTTTTTTTTTGCTTGAGAAAGAAAATATGTAAAAATGTCTGTACATGAGAAGGACCATCTTCAAGGGGAAAACACAGCAGAATCATCACTGAGTTTAAAGGAGAATTTAATTCTCCTCTAAATCATTGCCTTTTGGTATGTTTTCTTTATATTTAGCAGCTGGATGAATTTTCCTGTATATGTACGAAGCCTGTGTTATTACAATTCCAGCATGATATATGTTTATTTGGAGTCTAACGAGATCATGAATCAGGAAATAGCATTGCACTTTATATTATTTATTTATTTATTGTGTTAGGATGAAATTTACCTGGGTCCAGAGAACAAAATTAGGCTGTTACAGCCCTCGGTTTCATATAAGTTATTTTCCTCTCAGTGCCTATGCCCTGTGGACAGAAATTTATTTCATTGGTACTGGATGAGAGTTCTCCCATCCTCTCACTGCCTCCAGGTATGATTTTCTATAGCTTTCCTCCTGCTTCCAATTTTGTATCCATTACCTGAATGCTTGAAAACATGAAATATAATACCAACAATCACAGAGCGAGAAAGTCTGCAGCGCATAGGTAATATTTTTTGTTCCTATTCAATCCTTTTGTAATTAAAGAAATCCTACTCAGTAATTTAATGTCTGCAGTGACATTATCATACTTCTGATCTTAACCTCTCAGTTGAATTTTAGGGGCTGATTGGCCATTAGAAAGGAGGACTATTTTGCAGACAGTTTACGGGATACAGATTTGGAAGATCTCAGTTCTTCTCTGAAGTATGTCACACACTGAACAATGAAAAATAACTTTAAATGGAATGCGTACTAATAAATAGAAATATGAAAGTGGAAAATTAAATCACAATATAAAAGAGCTCAATGTATTTAATAATACAACAGTAATTATCTTTAATAATACTAAAAATATCAGTGAAAAACATTACGAGAACTTTGTAAAGTGTCCAAACGTGTTCTCATTGCTGTATTTGATAACTTCACAAGAACTTAAATCTCAAAGACTTGGAGTCTCCCTGAGATTAGATAGTATTTGTACACAAAATGCAGGAGAGAAGTTAAATGAACAAATGGCAAGTTTATCTCGCATAGAAGAATTATAAAATCATTAAGCAAGTAGAAGTTTATTCAGGCAGTTGGCTAACGCCCAGCAAGGATTTCACAACATTATCAGCAGGGTGTTGAAATATTAAAAAAAAAAAACCCAACCAACAACAACCCAGCAACCAAATGCTCGGTTTCAGAGAAGCACTCATTTAAGAAACACTCTCAAGTATTTCTTAGATAAGGAGTTCTTTATCAGCATGTGTATATGTTCTTCCTGGAATCAAGGTCCATGCAAGTTGTTTCACATACACCAACATTCTCTTGGTGTTTTGTGATTTCTCCTCCCTTAAGCACCAGGAACACAGGGAAATTATGAGTAACAAGAACATAGAGTTACGAAGAGGCACAATATATAAACATTGTTTATATTTACTTAGTGATTTGAACTAAGATAGAGAGCATCAGAGCTTAATGAATTAACCAACAGTAACTTGTGTCACTTTTTCTTGTACACAGAGAAAAAGAAAATCTCGCAAGAACATGGATGGATAGGAATATGTCAAAGCAGGACACACAAGAAAAAGTAGCTCATGCAACTGCTGATACAACAGAAAATTGGAAAACTCTGAAATAAAACAAGCAAAATTGAGGTGCAACCTATGTAAAGACAATGAAAGATGTGCTCTGGGCATCCAGTAAAACCCTGGTGTAATTTTATTGATCACGTAGCATCCTTTGAAACAGAATGTTTCTGCATTTCTGCTTTGTGACGTATTTTTTCTTAGGAATAGTCTGGCTATCTAGGAAATACTTCACCCTACCTTCCAGCACAAACAGAAGTTTAAAAACAACGTGAATGTAAATACGTGCTCATGCCAAACACTTAATTTGCTAAGAAGAAATGATGCATTTTATCAGGATTACATTGTAACAAAGATTAATTTTTATATTGTCTCTGGCAATTCTTTAACAAAAACACTTCCTGATGAAATACAAGGTGTAACTCACAGGTTTTGTATGTTTAGGGAAACTTTTCTCAACAGCTGACTTACAAATACTTAAACAAACCAAGCTGCACTGTAACCTGCTTTTAATCTAACTGCCAGATACTACAGAGGTCATGTCTTGGGAGATGGCACTATGTTGTTGGGAGAAGGAGCTACCCAGTGATAAAGATCTTACAGAAAACTAGAAATTTTTAACACAACCAATCAACTTATATACCCTAAATTCTCCTAGGAGAAGGGAAACATCTCACCATCATAATGTTAGGCAACCATCATCCAGTAAGGACTCAGGTCAAGTCTCAAGTGGTGCATCACAGCGTGAATTATAAGGTCACTTGCTGCAACTGCACAGACTGACTGATCACAAATGTGGCTCCAACTTCTGTATCCAGGTCTGCTCTGTTGCTTAGTATAAGAAATCAACCCCCATAAAAGAGCAACTTTATATATCTACATTTGTATATGTAGATTCGTCAATATTCAAAACCATCTACAATAAATTCAAAAACTAGTGCTGAGAACAAAACAGGCAACCTAAGAAGAAAAGAAGGGACAGCTGACAAGGGGTAAAGAAAAAGCAAGAAAATATTTGTGAATATGTTGAATCATTATCAGATGGATTTTCCCTTGCATCTAGTTTAGTTACATCGAGAATAACCACATGACTAAAAATTTGCTGATGGCTGCCATTCTTAAGACACACTATGTGCAAGATTCAGCCCTGGAAAGCAACTGAGCAGGAATACCATGCACCATTTGAGTCTTGTTGACTCCTATCATGGCAAAACTTTTTGATTAGTAGTAAATTTCGCTGAATTTGAGTAATGTAGCACTCTCCTTCCAACAACCAAATTATACTTTTCTGAGTCAAATGCAGTTTATAAGGCTTAAGTCATTACACATGACTGAGCTGACCAATCACACCAGGCAAACATGGGCTCATCACCACCAAGGGATGTCAAAAAAATAACCACATCAAGAAAACCAGAAGCTTAAAATTTGGAACAGCACAGAAATTGAAAAATACCAGTTTCTATACAAGCAATTTGTCAAAAGAAAAACACTAAACTTGACAAGGAAATTCTGTTGCTGAAAATTACATGCTCAGTTATATGATTACATTGGTGGTGTTCCCCTGCTCCTCTCCTTCCTCCTGAGGTTCTGTCTAGGAAATATTTCCAGAACTTGCTGGTTCAGTTACCTCTTTCAGAGTTTTGGCATTCTAGTGTTCTAGCAACAAAGCCTTATTGTTATAAAAATACTTCAGCTACAACATTTCTAAGGAAATTAGGCTGAGTATCATCATCTCCTGCTGACTCTCACCTAGCAATTTTAAATCTTCTTGTGTGGGACGAGGCTCTGAGGTCAAAACACTTATTTTGTTATTTCATTAAAAGCAAGAGGGGGAAAAATAGGATAAAAATTCCAAAGCCTGGGAAGGGAAGTTGGGAAACAGCAAGACAAGAGATGATGAAAATCAGCACTACGTCAATGACTCTGGAAAATTCTGAGTACTTCGCAAATTTTGTTTTGGTACAATATGATGATAAACAGTACATTTGTGTTGCACAGACTTTTAAAAAAAGTTTTTTTAAGCCTTTCTCATTCATCCTTTTAACTTGAATAACAGCCCATTCTTGAGCTTATTGAGTCATGCAAATTCTCTGTGCCCACATGTAAAGTTACGTTTAATTCCAGATAACATTTTTTTTTTGAGTTCGGACATCACCCCTGAACATTACCTTCTGGCCTTCAAACTCGTCACTTAATATCTAGCATTTAGATAGTAGCTACTCTCTAGAAATGAGCAGTTCTGACGTGACCGTGGTATTTCATCATCTCGCAGAAGTACATCCAATGGGTCAGCAGTAGCACGAGAGATGCTCTGTCACTCCCTTGCACCCAGCATTGCTTTGCAGAATAACACAATATCAAAGATAATATTCAACATCTGGAACAAGCAAATCACAGACTAACCAATACAGAACATTAAAGCCAAAAGTAATTTTCCCTGCCCCCCTACAGAACTATAGAAAAGGCTGAATGAAATCTTGCTGAGTCCTATGTGGAGGTCAGTTGCAAACCAAGAGTGATACAAGATTTGCCTGGAGTTTGAACAAGCCCTTTGCATTGTTCTGAGACCTCACCAGTAAAAGAAGAATAAATGTTAGCAATAAAAAGTCCGAGAGAATGAACATCTGAGAGCCTAGTCTAAAGATCTGCAAGGGGTCTCATAAATATACAGTAAACATCCTCACTGATGGATTCCCCAGAGGAGAAAAATTCTACATTGCCCACAAAGCGCATGTTTTACAAACCATTTCTTTCTGTCTGGATACAAAGAAGAGAAGCAGAGCATTTAACATATAACTTGTAAAATTCAAAGTTTAAAGCCAAGGAAAACAACCAAGATTAGAGCTGCTCAACAAAATCATATCTCCCTTCACATAGTTTCTTTTTATTCTTATAATTTGTTGATGAACCAGCAAACGAGACTCTTAGCTGTCAATGCTGTTAGATATCATGGCCTTGGGTGCACAAAGATAAATTAAACAGTACGGGCTTGAATCACATCAACACTACAGGCAACCGCTGTGGGTTTTACCACCCAACGTGTTGGTAAGGGATTAGGGTGTTTGCTGTTGATTTGTACTCTGCTGCCCTAAGCTTTGAAGAATGCAGTAGGTCCTGGCAATTTTTGTTGGCTCAGGTCCCTCACACATGGGCCGTGTGTGACCAAGAGTGGCTTCTCATGAAGAACACAGCAGAATGTCGAGCACCCTCTGCCAAAAAGCCCCCGGGAAGCAGAGTTTATTGGCACATCCCTACCTTCAAGCAAGCAGCCAGCGGGGGCACATCTTAAGAGTTATTCAGCTCCGGGCAAAAATGGCACAGGTCTCTTCTAAGGCAGACTCTGAAAGCAAAATTACAGAGGATAAGACTAGTAAATACAAAAGGGGAAGACAGGAGAAACACGTACCAAAGCATATACACATAGAACAGGAATATCACTCCATTACCAACAGCGTTTACATATACAGGATATACGCATATAGGATTCTGTTTCTCCTCCTGGCATCCAGTGCTGGGTGGTGAAACACCTGATGCTCTAGACAACAGTGGTCCATCTTTTTTCCAGCTGATCAGATAACAGCTGAGACCCCTGTAAGCTCCACATAGCTTTGACAACAAGGACTTCCAAGTTGAGTTTATGCCTGCACAGAGGTGCTTGATGTGGCCTTCAGCTGCAGAAACTCCTATCACCCTCACATCTACTCCTTCTCCTCTCCTAGGTCACAACAGAGAAGGACGTGGGGGAAACACACCTAGTGTCATCAAGGACTGTCTGTTGGGGTCCATCATTTTAAGACCTTACAGTCTGGAACTGAAGTGAGATCATATTTGAGAAAAGGAAAAGAAAATGTGCATCTAGAAGGGGAAAAAAAAAAGTGTAAAACACATAGAACAGCTAAAGAAAAAGAAGTGACAACAAACAAACTCCACAGTCAAGGAAAGGGTAAAATCTTGGCCCTACTAAAGTCAATGGGATATTTGCCAGAAAGCTGTAGACAGCTTGTTTTATCCAGGATTTTTAATTAGTGATTAAATGATTCAATGGCAAGTTAGCTGTTTGGAGAAGGACAAAATCATAGAACAGCTCCAGCATGCCTCTCCCTGCCCTGCCTACCCCTTGGGAGGTAGATCACGCACAGCTCTTTATGGGAGATTTGACAGGTATTTCATTGAACCTTAGTTGAAAACTGTAGTTTCCCAGGCCCTGCCTCCTTTCCCAGTTTGGGGATGAAGATAGGAAACACCTGCTAATGACACCAGAGACAGAGCAAACAGCAGAAGTCATGTGTCAGCAAAAAGCACACTGGAAACCCGGCCTTTCCAGTACAGATACTGTCTATCTGATGGTGAACAGTACATAGGAAGAAGTAGGGTGCTGCCTTCATTAAATTGACATACATATGAATTATTCTGGAGTGACATACGCACAAATAAATAAGGTGTCTCTCCACCTTAAGGCATAAATCACTTTATTAAAAGCCCCATGACCCAAATGATCTATTCACACCAGACACTTCTCTTATTTGGCTTGATTTTTCTGCTTTTCTCAGTCTCCTGCTTTTCCCTCTCCAAAGTACATCGGTTTCCATGGAAACAAAACACGTCATCGGAATGGACGGAACTTGGTGACATCCCCATGTGCAGAGTGAAATCGCAATTCAAATACGCATTTTGCAATTTCTAACATGAGCCGAGGAAGGCGATAGGCGATTACCCCGCGCACGTGTGTGCGCATGTGTTTGCGTGGGCAGCCGCCCGTGCGCGCACGCGCTCCCTCTCGCCACGCGATTTACACACATGCAAAGCCACCGGCTTCCCAGGACAGCACGCAGCAGAAGGCTCGGCAGAATCCATCCTATCCTATTCTGTTTTAATATAGCTGAAAATTGCTTTGACAGCTGAATAGCTTCTTTGTTTATAACTCGTTCTTAGCTGACTCTGCTGCATTATGTAGCTTTGTAAAGAGATTACTTTGTCAAGAACTGAACATATATGGTCTGAGCATGAACAATTCAGCATGATGAACGGCATTCATTTTATGTGACGTGCGGGGCTGCAGTTGTGCTGCCTTTAACATGTCTGCTTTTCTCTGTGGGTTTCATTTTCTGATCTTAAGTGCTTTAAAAATTTTCTTGGAGTCTTTGGGATTATCTTATTCACCCTTTCCTGAACAGATCCAGACGTATTTTTTTTAATACGTCAAATCTCAATATGCTGCTTCTTGCCCTAAATGCTGTACAGAACTAAGTTTTTGGCTGCACGTAACAGGAGATCATCATTATCCAGTTAGCTCATTATCCACCTGCAAATATCCTATTCCTGCCCTGAATTGCTACAGCTTTGTTAGTATTTGCATTAGTATTTCAATACAGCGGTGCCCCAGCAAAGGCTTCAAAAATGGAGCCCCCTATAGGGAACACCATAAGGAACATATACAGCTTCTTACCCCATCTCTTCATGCCCAGCCCTAAAAGCAGTCCTAAGCAGGCAGATCTCCCACTCTGCATGACTTCACCACACCTGCAAGTAAGCCAGTCCCATGTCTTTACAAAGCCTTATCAAAAATATTAAAGCAAAACCAGCCTGCATGGCATTACTGGCACTATCAGGGCCTGCATGGAACGAGCTTTGCCGGCTCTGCTGGCTATCGCCTTTAATGGTGCTCGAGTTGACTGCACTGGTGGTCTCTTATCACCATTGCAATTTCTACTTCTAGCCACGGCTTGTTTAGACGTTTCTTTATTTCAGATTCACTTTGTGCCCTGCCCGGAGGCGCAACACAGACTCAGGGCATTTTTCTCTGGTTTCTCCTGGGTTTTGCCTCTCTTTCTCCCTCCCTCAATTTTTTAAATAAACACCATTAATTCTGATGGGGAGATGATATGGTCCAGTATAAAGACGACTAGGAACATGCAGTGTTCTAACAGCGAAATTCCTGTTGACTTTATAGTAAGCATTACATTGATCTTTTGTGGGCTGGAGACTGAGAGCTTTACTTGGAAACATCGCTGGAGGCTTTTCTTCTGCAGGACACAGAGATGGGCCTTGAAGCATCTTGCATTTCAACAGTTCTTGCTTGGCTCATGAACTGGCAGAACTCCAATTTACGCCCTGCATTTTGCACTCAGTGGTATTTTACCACTTCTGAAAATACCAGCCTTCTCTAAAAACAGAGGGGAAGTTTGTCAGACAGACAAATCCTTCCTTATCTCTTAGTCATAACCATGGTCCACTTCAGATGATTTAAAGAGCTTCGTACATATTTACCTTAAAAAAAAAAAGACAAGAAAAAGACTTCTTGCAAATCACTGTTTGAAAACAGAAGTCCCAGAAAGATTTCTCACAACCTTATTTGCTCCCACTCATGCTCCTAATGTGCACATATTTCACAAGAGTTGGCACACTATGTGCTAATTTGTTGAATATATATATATTAAGTTCACCATCTGTGTGGAAGTTCTTTGTGCTAGAAACTAGTGTCTTGACTAATGAATTCCTTATCTTCCATTCCTTTACCAAACAATGGACTGTTGTCTATCACTGACAAAAAAAATGCCACCAACCATGCAATATTCAGGTAAATGACGAAAGGCCACACAAGCGGTTTAGAAACAGTTATTCTTGTTGTAGTGGGAATTCTTAGATTTAGCAAGAAGTCATGAGATCTTCAGAGAGTCAGTAAATTTCCACAGATGGTTTCTGTTCTTCACCCCACCTTGTGGCAAACCTGGCTGAACCACCAAACATGTCTCAATCGGTCTGCAACCTGCTCTGCCGCAGGAGCCTGCGGAAAATCCCAGGCCAGCAGACACCAGCTGTATCGGGTTATGGCAGGTGCCAAGAAAGGCAGCAGCAATTTGCACCGTCACCCATTGTGTGCGTTGGTGGGAGAGGGTTGAAGTCAACTGGATGAAAAACACCAAAAGCACTGGGCAAAAAAAGAGCATGCCTGAGAGGAAAGGATAGTCAATGTTTGCAGAGATGTAAATAATTTCTGAGATCAGAGAGAAAATGAGAAGTAGAGAGGGGAAGGAAGGTGTGTCATCAACTTGCAGCACGATCTATCTGGAGTAAATAATACAGCTTTACGTATGCTAAGTGTGCCTTGTACTTTTCTCCAAGGAGAGCTCCATATTGTTGGTATCCTAAATGCCAGATATCCACGTTTATACACCTTCTCATTTCAGTGCTGCCTGAACCTAGAAATCTGAACTTAAGTCTCCAAAACCATCTAAAATCACTGCCTCTAACTCATGTCTTAGTTTCCCTGCTAGTGCATGAACATGACTATCTTTTGATAAGGTAACAGATAATAACAAGCTAAGTATGTCCTACTGAGAGAGGAATCCACAGGGCACTGAGTATCAGACTACAATGATACAAGAAAACACAAGAGCTTATTAAAGACCACTTTTCCAAAAAGCACCTTAAATTTTGGGCCCTGACAATGGGTCAGTACATAAGTCCTTTTTGACTAAAAGCATATAACTCAGATGAGGTGCTTCACATTGGAGAAACACAAATGTTTTGAGCACAATATCAGTCAAGAAGTGATGAATAAAATTCAGAGGAAAGTGCTGCAATTTAAGGAGGCAAGTAATAATACAGCAGAATCCAGGAAATCCAGCTATTAGTGAAAGGATGAATTTACTCCATTTGTGTTTTCTCTCCAGGACTGTGCCAGGGAATACATTAGATAGTAGACTCCAGGCTCGTGCCACTTCTGCCTCCCCACTGGGTCACCAAGGCTCAGATAGTTGACTTGCATCAAGCTCCTCAAGGACATGAGAATACATTTACCCAGAAAGGGTATCTTGTATGTTCTGGTTTCTGGAAAGGTGATTGAAAGGCTGATGGTATTAGCAGATGGATATGTTCCTTTTTCAGGGTGCTTTCAGCCCTTTCATACTTCCCGGAACAGTGGGCATGGTGGGAGCAGAACCATAGGCCCAGCTCTCAGTGCCCATATGCTAATAAAGGCAATGATACTGGGCATGAACACGTAATCGGGATTAGCAGGTCAGACCACTATGGATCAAAGCATTTAAGACCACATCTGCAGAGCTGAATAACTCAAGGAAGTCCAGGGTTTTCACATAGATCTTTCCTGTCAATGACAATTTTTTTCAGAAGGAGTGGCAAGCTTTCTGTGGATTGCAGCCAAACAGTTTCCAAAAGAAACTTTGGAAATCCCAAAACATAAAGAATCACCCCAAAGAAGCTCTTATGTGGTTTCCTTTGATAAGAAGGGATAAAGGTACGTGCAAGAGTTTCCTCATTCTTTCATCTTGGAGACAGGCAGTGTGATTTTGCACAACCGCAACAGCTCTGCTTAGCCATCCACGGAGCATTTCAACTTTTCCCCTCAGCAAGGCAAAAGTTCGCCTGAAAACAAAGCGATTGGAGAAGGAATCCCTGACAGTCGCTGCCCTTGCCTGAACGCTACAAAGCTCTTCCAGTCCCGCTCTGTAAACAGGAATTGCCTTTGGACCCTTAAAAAAACACACACTATATCATTCTGGAATGGCGTTAATCTTTCTGTCATGGAGGTCAAAGCAAGCTTTCTATTATAAGCTCCATGAAACACACCTACTTCCCAGCCACTCGCTTGCAGGGAACAAAATCCAGCTGTCCAAAACGGTCCATGTGTAACAGGACTCTGGAGCAGGCACTTGGGGCAACGTAGGCAAGGCATTTTGGAGTGGCGAGACCTCCGAGCTGGAGGCCGAGCCCTCGGTGAGGCAATGCTGGCTCAGTGCCAGTCACAGAAGAGACAGTTTTCTCTTTGCTTCCTTGTAAAAGACAATGGTCTATTCACAGGCAATACCAGCTGGAGAGACCACTGCCTCACCTCCCACCCAAGGTCCAGGAGGGCCTTGCCACGGTGCTCCCCACCAGCAAGCATGCTCCTTGCCTGCCCCTGCCAGACTTTCATCATCCCTAGCACCTTTGCAACAGTCCTTTTTCATCCATTTGATAGCGCTTAGGACAGCTACAACCTAGGTAAGATTGGGCCTCCTGGTTAGGAGTAGAAGTCCCAACCTTGGAGTCATGTTGGCTGGAGCAATGACTGACATGTCCCAAAGCACAAGCACCGATACCCAGGGCGTGGTAAGCTGGGGGTTAGCTGAGGACCCTCAACTTCTTTAACACGTTTTCTGTGTATTTTCCTAGGGGTCCAGAGTGTACATTGGCTTTGCTGATAAACTTATCAGCAGCAGAGTGAAACATCCGTTTCATTCGTACTGTTTACACAGAGCCCGTTTCTCCAATTGGTAGGTTGGGATTGACTGAGCAGGGTGACCCTGTGCTTTCTGCCTTACCCTACGAACATTGCTCCTAGTGGTGCCTGCTACACAAAAACATAGGGGAAAGATGCTGTGTCAGGGGCCACCCCACCCCCACCCCATTCTAGGGGTCTTCACCTCCATGCTGGAGGCCATCTACATCATTCCCAGCCTCAATCCAACCCCTAAAGATGAGGAAAGGCTGTGGCACAGTATGTGGATGCCGATTACATCTCCAAACAGGAGGAACACACAATCGGTGGGATCCGCCTGCTTTCTCACCCCTTTGTGCTCAGGGGCAGAAATACAAATAAGCCTTAACGTCTTTTTCCTGCTTACGTGAACCAAGATCCGTTTTTCAATAGCAGGCCCTGGCAGATAAGTATTCCCTTTTCTTGGCATTTATTTTTTGGATGGGAAGGCCTTTCACTGGCTCCCATGACACTCCTTCTCCAGCACTGCGGAGGCGCAGTGGGGCGGCAGGTAGAGCTGTGATTGAGGGATGCTCCGACACCCACTGGCAGCCGGTGTTGCCATGCCAACCCAGGGCACAGCTACGGGTCTGTGCTTTTGCAGATAGATTAGTCCCAGGACCCTCCAGCAGAGGATTTGGTTGAAGCTTCCTGCCACGACTGTAGGACACGCGGTGGTGTCCGGGTGCATTCTCAGCACAGTTTCTCATCTCCCCCCCGCCACCGGGCCCATTTGCTTGGGTTGCCTCGGGGAGAATAGGACCGTAAACTATACAAGCGAGTTTTCCTCCTAACTGAATTACTTAACAGAGCCATTGCTAACAGCTCACCTTGTTTCAAGAGGGACCACGGAGGCAGAAGTGGGCAGGAATGGCAGCAATCCTCCCGACAAGCCCGGGCATCCCGTGGCAGGAGCCGCACCCACCCTTCACCGCTCAGCACATCGCGCCACGCGCCGCCCGCAATGGCAGCCCAGCGCCCATCCAAAGCACGACGTACAGGGCACGAACGATTACCTTTCCTCTGCTTAAACTCACCAAAAGGGATACTTTAAAAACTGTTCCTTCCAAAAGGCACTAAGTGAGGAATCCAGCTCTCTGCAAAGCCGGCAGAGGCGGAGGGCCCTGCAGACAGCTCATAGGATGAAGATTCAGGTTTGAACTTTATTGTCTTATTGCACTTGGAGAATTTCTAGGTAATTTCCTGAGAATTTTCAAGGTTACTTCCTTATTGCTCTCTGGGTAAACTAGGTCAAAATGCTTGCCTTGTCTAAACCTCAGTTTGTCAATATATAAAATGAAGGCAATGGGACAAGTTGTCGCCTGCATTTTCTCCACGGAGTTTCACCTTACAAAAAGGCCATACAGTGCCCCTCTCCTTCATTAGAGCCAGGAAGGCCTTTGAAATCCCCAAATTCACAACAGCTGAGAAGCGCTGCGTGTTGCTATAGGCAGCTCAAGAGGAGCATGTGTGAAATGTGGACAACAACTAAACTGATTAAAAAAGATGTGCTCGGGGTTGGGTAGCTTTTTGTCCCTAATAGCAAACCAAAAAAAGTGGTTTTCTTTATATGCTTCATATGCTAATCATCCATAATTGCCTTTTCTTGAGCAGCCTGCCAGCTGAAGTAAGAATATCTTTACAGATCATACTATCCGAAATCTCAAGAAGCTCTAAAGGAACAAAGGGATTCCACCACCCACTGTGCTGCATCCCAGATCAGGCTGTTCCCTCCTGAGAAGCTGCAGTGCACCCCAGCCTCGTTGGCTACCACTCTACACACGCTGTTCACCTACGCCGACCTTTTCAACCAAAACCTGAGCATTTCAAACCGCTGTAACATCCGGGGGTCCTGCAGCATGCAGAGTGGGATCTGATAAAGGGAAGGCTACTGTGAATAGACAACGCAGACATAGAGGTTGCCAAGTGTCTTTGAGTCCAAACTGATGCACGTGCCTGTCAGGTTTTCCTTAGCAAAAAGGGGTAGTCTACAGCACCAGACAGGAAACATGAAATCTTTTTTTTTGAAGACAGACTTTTTTATAAACATCTGCCAACAATGTTTTACTGCACTGTTAACATGCAAGGTAAAATCTACCAACTAACAGCACCCAAGACACGAGGCTGTTCTTCACAGAGAGCCTCTGTATTTCAATGTCTGCATTAAACGTGGCAATAAACCTGGATCAGTTTCAGTGTGCATTACACCGTGTCAGCACTCATACAATCTATAGCTTCCCATCCTTTCTCATATAATAAGATCCAGTGATCTGGATAGAATTTTTTTTTTTTTTACTTGAGTGTCCCCTTATTCCTTTAGTGTTTCAGAACTTGGGGGTAATTTCATCATCAGGTCTCTAAAAATGTATCCACAGTCTTTTCAGGGGCAGAGATAACCAAATTAAGAATTGTTAACTTAGCAAGACCACTACAAGGAGACAGGAGCAATGCTGTTGTCACAGCAGTATTGCCATGACCGTTGTTTACTATAGCATCTTTTGGCTGCTTACCACTCTTTAAGTGCCCCTTGCCTGGCTCCTCCTTCTGGAGGAGGTTGTCCCACCTCTGAGCTATATGGCTTCAGTTCCATGGCTCTGCATGGGCTGTCTCCATGTTATGGCATCTTCACAAGTCGTTACTATGACCTATGTAGCCAGGTTTGGTACACAGGTCCAATAGGGCAAGTCCTTTGAACCACATTCCTCAAGTCCACTTTTCATCCCATTATCAGATTGGTACTGATAAAGGCCGAGTGGAAAAAACCAACATGAAACACACTCCTGCAGCTGACGTTCACATAGTGGCTAAATTCAGAAAAGGTTTGGTAAGAGACCTCACCATATACTGGACTATGTGAATTGTTTGTGTCTGGTCTCATTTGAACAATTTCTGGTATTTCAAGGTCAAAGTCTCACTTTTCATAGGTAAACATATTAGAGGACTTATATTAATAACATATCACTAGCTAGAATCAGAACGAGTTCTGCCAGACATGAACTGGCTCCAGGCCTTAAAACGGGGACCACTTGCTACACTGCCCAGCTATAGCAATTACACAGCTGAGGCGGGGGATTCAAGGCAACAAAGCTACTTTAAGGCATTAAGAAGGTCCCTCACTACCTGTTGAGAAAAAACCCCAAACCAAAACCAAACCAGCCAATTTTTGACAGTTTTAAAGCTTCTTTGCTTGCTACAGTAGAATAAAAGAAAGGTCCATAGTGATGGCTGTAGTCATCTGATGGTAACAACCTTTGGCCACACCAGGTCCTTCAACGCATTTGTGTGGCTTGTGCTGCACTGAACAGAGCCTATGGATACGCGCATCCAGGAGCGCCCCTGCACACACGGTCCCCAGAGGGGTTTTACAAACGGCTCATATGAACTGTTGCATTAAATTACATTTAGCTTGAGCGATCAGCAGCTCATCAGTTGACCTCTGGCTCTGATTCCTAATAACTAGAAGCATCTGACATAAAGCCCTTAAAGAAGGCACAGGGAAAGAAATAACTGTGCTAATTAAGCTATGCAAAGTGCCTTGGAGAAGTATGCTCCACTTCAAGGATACCCTGACATTTCTGACCCGTTACAAGTAGCAGCAGAAAAATTTCAGGAATTTAATGTGGAGTGTTTAATTGACACATAGAGGAAAAGAAGTCAGTAGAATTTAAAATTGATCTCTTCCTTACAGCTAAACCATATCAGCTTGGAAGACTGAGTAAATATTCTTAGCCACTAATGTGTCTTTATTTTGATTGTACAGGAGGTAAATCATCCTCATAAACATGACAGAAAACCATGCTGGCCTGGCACATTTATGATGAATTCTTTGCTCAGTGCAAATGTAAATGCAATAGTCCTATTGCTATATCCTGCTTAGACTTAAATACCATTTTTTAGATTTATTTCCATCATTTAAAACTAAGGACACAGAAGATTGTTTTGAATTTTACATATGATAAATATTCTTTTTTGAGAGTGAACCTGTAAAAATGCAGCCCATTTAATAATACACTAAGCATTTTTCACATCCAAACCCCCTAACTTCTACAGTATCCTCATAGGAAACATATATTGGTTTACCCATTTTAAAAACATGGTTAAACCAGGGCTTGAAAAAAATAAAGCAACTTACCAATGTCAAAATGCATGTTTGGTACAGAGCTGGGGAGAGGAAATCCCGATTCAGATTCCTAGTTGTCTGCTCTACCAGTTTGATGGTATTTCCTTACATTTAGGAACAGATTATCTAGATGTCCCATTCAAATAAAAGGTGTTGAATGGGAGACAACTCTTCTTCCTAGGATGGTTTGCAGTCCTCAGAATAATTTCTAGTTGTTCCTCAAAGAAAAATGTGTGAATTATTACTTAATTTGGGTAATAATTTTACTAGCAGACAAAATTCAAGCCTCCTGTATTGTAAAATAGCTCTCCTTTTTAACTGACTCCGCTACCTGGCATCTGCGCCTTCATCCAGATTGACCATGTCACTGAAGAGTGTCAGAGAACCCCTTTTTATAGCTGTAAAGATAAACTCAGAGCACAGCCCAGGCTCTGAATATTTGGGAATTCAGACTTGAGTTCATGCTCACCACAGGTGTCAAATTAGGATAGCCTTTCTGTACTTCTGCATGTTGCTGAGGATTAAATGAACTGGTTATAAGTAATATAAGGTTCACAACTAATAAAAGTCCTTTCCATCCAGGTGTTTTTATTCAGTATCTGGATGAAGATGTGAATACTGGGATGGAGTCTCTCTGGACACATTTCTCAGTTTCTCCTGTTAGTGGGAACACAGAGGACTGGATATGGAATCTCCTAACACTCTGGTTTGTGCCTCCAGCTATATTTAATCTATATACTTGGGCAACAGCTTGCTACTACTACTAGCTGGAGGAATTACAGTGGAAGTGACTGATGAACCTCAGAAGAATCAGAATAAAGACAGCCTACAGTTACAGCATTTTCTCCTTCTGATCTCCTAACCAGAGCAGTATCCTGCAGAGAGAGGCATCTCGATCCCATTGAATGGGAGAAAGTTGACCGGGAAAGGCAGCAGCGTCCCTTTGATGGCAGAGCCAAGGAAGAAAACTATCTAACTTTCCATTGCAAAGTTTCCACTGGACCAAAAACAAAACAAGCATTCAGTCTGGTTACACTTGAGATTGGCTTCTTAAATACTTATCTGGGCCTTCTATTCTTGCTCCAGTTCTGGACGCTGCGTGCTGCGCCCTTGTGCCTTCACTCCTCTCTCGTGGCCACACAGCCCGGCTTGGGGAAACCTCTGTGCTCTGACTCCTGCTGCTCTGCATTTCCTAATGGTCTCATGCTGTAGGCCTAGCCTGCCTTATAGGGTAATAAGCTATTTGCAGGTTTAATACGATAAGGAACAAGAAAGAATATAGTCCTGTTGTTTTATTTACATAAAGAGCAATGTAACTGGTTCTCCCTGTCTCAGTCTTGTGCTATTAATAAAGCCCATGTGAGAAATATACAAATTTACACCACGTGTGGAACCTGTCGACATAACTAGTCTCTAGCTAGAATACTTTCCATGCCATGTATCTCCATATAGCCCATCTTTCTGGGACATGTGACCCAGAAATGTGTCATCGGGACACACGTAGTCACTAGACTGATGAAAGGAATTCAAGGGAAACAGAGGCAACAATGCTGCTGCTTCCAATCTCCCCTCAGCTTGCTGCTACTGGTCTCTGAAAAAGCTAGTGAGACATGAAAAAGATGTCGTTGTCCCAACTTGGCCCTTGTTTTACCTTTCATACAGCAGGCTTTTATGTAAGGCCATGTTTTTCCAGAGATTATTGAAAAAAAGAAGTAAAAATCCACAGCTGTCAGTTTTTAAAAGCAAACAGTCACTCCCACACAATGGCTGAAAGGCAAACTTGTACCTAAAGACTTGCAAGTGGCATCACTGACATGTTTCATTGTCCAATCAAAGTGTTAAAAATAAAAATAAACAGAGCCCACAAAGAGAAAAATACACTGGATTTTAACATTCTTTCACAATTCATAACCAAAGCTGCGGTCAGCAACATGGAGCGAGAAAGACGTTTGGTTATAAGTCATGACTTTAATCAGACAGTCTCACTGGCGTCTCGTGGAAAACTTCCAAGTTAAATGGACGTACAAATCAGAGACATTCAGACTAAAGATGAAACATCACAAATAAGCTCTTTTGTCTAGAATAAATAGAACCAAACCAGACAAATGCTCAGGAAGATAACTGATACAACATTGTTCCCTTGGGCATCTTTGTTGGTGATTAACCCAGTGTGTTTTAAATGCCTAAAACAATGAAATTTAGTGGGCAAGCTATTCTAGTCCTCTGGGCATGTACCGTCCTCCTAATCTCTGCTCACCAGGTCTCCCCACAGCCACATCCTTCCAACACCCTGCTTCTTCCTTCCAGCCTCCAGCTGGTGACTCACTCCATTTAATCAGCGCAGCCATCAGGATATTCACCTACCAAATCAGAGCAACCCTCGATCTCGCTGCCGTGACCTCTGCTGTGCCTATTCCCAACTTTCGTTTATTACTTTCACTCATTGCGCCAAATCTAAGCTTAGACTGTCAACATTTTGGGGCAAAGCTCCCATCATGCGTGGCACGAAGTTCCCCCCACCCCATCGCACAGTCTATGCACACCTTCCGTAAGCATGTCTTAACTGCCCAAAGGGATGAAGGAAAGAAAGGACCACGGTCCTCAGGCCTTATTAGATTTGAAACCAAGGGTAAAACTTCCATTGGCATCAACAGTGCTGGATCAGCCAGGAAGAGACTGATCCTGAAGGTACCGCTACGTGCCTCTTGAAGGGTCTGCATCTTCTTTATGGTGAGGGATTTCCTCTTGCAGATTAAAGTTCTAAAGGCAACAAACCATTCTAACAAGAACCATGAAGCTCCTCCAGCAACACTTGTTAGAAAGTTACCTGTCATGAAAGACATACAGCATTAAGGACTCTTGAGATTAGGGGTCACCAGAGGGTATTTTATCTTCCTCTGTATTTTCTCCGGAAAGAATAAAGGAGATGGAAGATAAAAAGTGAGATTATGTCACAGTAGAGGAATGTGTCTACTTATAGGAAGATAAGCCTTTTTCACTGAAGTCAAGTAATCTTCAAAAGATGACTATGAGCTGCATTGCCATGCACTCTACAGAATTTTGAATAGTCTCTCCACTTTCTCGTCGATATTACCCTTGTACTGTACGTAAAAAAAACTACATTATATATTACATTATATAGCTCAGCTGATCTTAACATCCCCTCCAAGTTCAGTTATTAATTAAAATAAGGAAGAACATCAATGCAATGGCAGGACTTTTGATTATGTCAGACTGACAAGGGATATTTTAACAAAGAAAAAAGCCAAATCACGTCTTGGACATAGTGTTTGATTACCTATGGACAGATTATCTGGGCCAAAGATTGACCCACCCTGTCTTCCCCCTACAGCTTCAGCTGCATCACAACCAGGACGCAGACTCAGACCCTGCTGACAGTTTCATGTGGTTATATCCCTGTGCTCTAAGGAGCTGCACTTACCACATTTTAAAAGATGAACACACTGAATAGTCACTGTCTCACTGGCACATGTTTTGTATTAGCTGTGGGTAATCTTCCCCCCTCCCTCTCCCTGCCCTTCTTCATTATCTGGATAACTGGCTGCAGACCTTCTCTGAAGGAGTAGTTTTGGTAGTCATCACAGGCACGTATTATGAAAGAAGGAGCTCAGTCATATTGATATCTTAATTAAAAGAACAAAAAGGCCACATAAAGTTTCTGCCTTCCAGACCTTTGTACTTCAGATCCCATTCTGCATTCAGCAGTCAACTCTGACACTTCTACACAGGCCAGGCTCCTTCCTCCAGAGTTCATCAGCCCAAGGTTTGTCTGGAGGAAATCCCCACTTCAAACATGGATTTTAGTGAAGTCTGATGATGCAGAAACGTATCAAAGCAGCAGTTTGCATAAAAGCAGGATACAGACAGCAGCTACCTCCAGTTTTCTTTGTAAACATCCTGTTGCAAAGGTGCTCTATTTGTATTTACACTGATAAGTGACAGAGGGGCTCCAGGGTGCTAAGACACTTTTGGGCTCCATAGCAGCAGGAACTCCTTGCTCAGTGGGGTGGGGCTGGGAGCCTCAGGCTAAAAAATCTGCCTGGTCATTATCCAGACCACAAGGATTTCAAAACATATGGTACCCATGGGCTGGATCTACACACTTGCAACACATTGCTTTCTCCCTATTCCATCTACTCTCTTCCAAAAATCCCACAATTGCTTTTATTGCGACTTAGCTCAGCTCCCTTCTCTGAAGGGAAAACACATGGTACTTTAGGACCATATCTGATATAATGATTCTATTCACAGTTTCCAAGCTCCCCTTTAACCATAGCCCAGGGAGTCAGCAAAGAGATAAATCCCACCGAGCTGCACGAACACCTTTTCCATATTGTATTCACAGGTATCCAGAGAGAAAGAGAGCACACACACATCAGGATGCAAGACCTTACTCAGAGATGCCTAGAAAGAGTCAAGATGACGCACCATGAACATCTCAGACCTGAGGAATTAACCTGTTTCATTCGAACTGAAGAAGGACCTCAGCCCACGCAGTCAAAATTAACAACAAAAGCATATTTTGTCATTATTTATCCAACAACGTGAAGATAGATCACATTATTTCAGGATACCTATTCTTAGCTATACCATCCTCTATGGGAGAGAGAAGCAGCAAGGCTTGTAATCATCTGGGAATAACAGGAGGTAAAAAATGCACATCTAAGAGTTATTAGTTAACAGCAGACTGTTTCTTTCCCAGATTCTACTTTCCTGCCTCTGATAAAGTTGATCCCTCTGTTACTCTGTTATTTACCTGAGATTTGCTTATTTACTTCGCCATTAGCAGTCAGGTACACAAGGGGTTGTACTTTTCTTTCTACCAGATACAGTTGCTGTGAGGTTCCAAATGAAAGTCCCCGCTGTATCAGCTACCACACATTCAGTTCAGGACTGCGACTTCTCCGAAGTATCTAGTGATATAAATTCTTGGAACAAAGGGGGAAGGAGCCTTATGCCATAAATACAGGAGCATGGCTACACAGAGATAATCATGTCAGTTTCAAGAGACTTGTAACAGCAAGTTTTTTTCATTGCTTTCATCATCTAAATGCCTATATATGGGGTGTTACTGGAAATCACGTGTCTTCCTGAAGTTTAGCTTCCCCTGCTTGTAAGCATGTAAGAATTTCACTTTCTGATTACTGGAAACAAAGTGAGGTATTCTTAGTAAACTTTTGCTCCACATAAAATTTATGGTCCCGAAAATAATTTCCTTAACTTATGCTAATCTTCTAAAACTGCAGTTTTCTCACATAACCTTCCTTTACAAAGCTTGGATGTGCTAGCGGAAAGGTATGAAATTTCATTAATTTCATTATTTATGATGGCATTGTCACCACCAACAAAAAAAAACCTAAATGAAAAGATAATAATTAACTGCACTCAGCTGCATTTACTCTGAGAATTTCCCCATGCTTAGAGCATGGGAGAACTGACTCATTCTTCTTAAGGAGAGCGCAGTATAAATCCTGCTAATTATTTGTGCTGAGCATGGTATCTACAATTCATTTATTATACGAGCTACAGGGGTCTGGTGCTTTTTCAGTAAAGTGCCATTAATATTACAGCTGGCTACGCTACACTCTGCAAGATCTTGAGAAATCATGTTTCTGATTGAGTGGAGATACTTTAAATATATTTTTGGTTCAACTTATTTTAGTATTCCTTCTTTGAACGTACTCCCCTATCAAATGAAACCATCTTAGCAACTCCAGCAGGACAAAAAAGAAAGCCTCATCAGCTGCAGCTGGCATTCAGAAATAGATAGTTTGCAGCACCAAGAAATATTGTATGTTGTTAAAGGATTCTTTGAAGGACTACAGGACTGGAAGTGACTCCCCTGCCATTTATCAATCCCCTGTTATTAAGGGCCATGTTCCAGGATGACTCTCCGAAATAGCTAACAGGTTGCTAATTAGTAGTCACTATTATATAAAATTAGAAACAAGGGAATAACAACGCAACAGAAACCATGACAAATGTTAGACCCCACCCAGACCGTTTCACAGATGGTCTCCGAGTTGAGAATCCTTCCCATGCCTGGATCTGCCATGAGCCTTGCCCAGTCCCATCACTGGACCAACAAAAGCAGAAAAATCTGTATGTAGCAGTATGTCTTGGTATAACCAAAGAAGTGATGGTGATATACAGGTAAGGAGAAGGGAGATGAGGAAAGCGACAAATCAGATGATGCATATTACATCAAGCTTGAAAGAACTTGTCAAGGCCTTATCCTGCTATAGATCAGCTGAGCTGCTCCACCTTTCCGATAAACTAAAATGAATCCCGTGTAATTTCAGTGCCATTCGCATCCAGACTTACGTGCGTGTCTGGCTGTCTCTAGGATATACATTAGGAAACTAATAGAAAGCACCTGATAGCATCAGTCAGATAAGATGGCTGATGTTCCCTCTACAGCCCAAAATGTCGTAAAAATACAAAACAATATTTTAGGCTGAGATGACTCAGAAATCAGCATCAACTTGCCAACTTGGAAGGCCCTAGGATGTTTGCTTCAAATAGTATTTCGGTAACAAATTTGTATGTCACATTCACATACACAAATCCATACATAATGAGATTAAAGGTCACAGCTCCTTAGGAGAAGCCCTGTTAGTACTGAAATACAAAAAAAGTCTGTTGTCTACAAACAGAAAACTTATAATCCAAAGGCACTTCATTAAGTGAATTGATCTGTTTCTACAGCTATGCTCCACAATAGCCTGCAGCAAGAAGAGCCCCTTATTTTTTTCATGTTTTTTAAGTGGCATTTTTATCATGCCTTGCTTTCAACTGAGAGTATTACATTCTGGGTTAAGGACTTATTCTGAAGACTTACAAGTTTTGGATAGGCTGAGAACAGGGTTGTTTTTTTGTTCAGAAAAAGTTCCCTTTGGCTTCTAGGAGCTCCATTAGGACAGGAATGAGGCCTTACATTATGTACTGACAAACAACACGTGAACCTGGTAACAGTTTATTTTAAGGGTGCCATCACAGAGATAAGCTCTATAATCAGCAGTAACAAGAAGAATTAAGACGAGCAGTAGACTGCATGTGAGGATTAAAAATTCCTGCCAATCCTCTAGAAAAATTTCCCTGCAAAGAAGATACCACATACCTTGAGATGGTTATAGATGTCATCAAGGAAAAAAACAAACAAATCTATTAACAGAGGTACATTGAGAATTAAGTATACCTAAAGAGATGGTCAGCTATAAGGCTGGATTATTGCTGTACTAAAGCCACCAATCACTTGAGTCATGACAGAAGCTGGCCATGAATATCCTGTAACATGCTCCTAGCCCTTTCTTTACTTTGCATGGTCACTAGTCACATGTGAAACCTGTGACAATTTCAAGCATTATGATGAGATCTGTACTTTTTTCCCCATGGGTTATTTTGCAGACTGGAAAAAGGTATTTGGGGAAATGTTTGGGAAACTAAAGTCACATGCTTTGATGTGAAAAACTAGCCTCCCTGAATCTGTATATTCTGAGATCAGTATTAAACAGAAGCTATTGGTTTCTTAAAAGAAAACACAGTATGTTTTGGAAGATAAAACAAACTTCCACATGATTGGAGCAGAAACCTCATACTTGATTTCTGTGCATTTCACACAAAATACAGAAATGTCTGATTTAGAGTTCAGCATATTTCAGTGGGTTCCAAGTAGCCTTAAGGGCAGCTCCAAAACTAAAGTTAATTATGAAAGTAAATTCTCAAATTTCTCAAACAAATTAAAGGCTTGGTTTAACCCTGAAAAGAAACTTGTGGAGACTGGTCCATGCTGATCACCAGAACTGGAGATACAGGTGGGTTCTGCACCAATCTGGTCACGTCTGAAGCATGTTTGGAAAATCTCTACGGCTTGTGCTTCAGAAATACGCTCATAAAAGCCTTAACTGAGTCTTACCTACAAATTCAGTCTGGACCATCCTGCAAAATTAGGTGCCTTCAAAAACAAAGCTCTCATGGCCCTTGACACAGAAGCCTGAAGATTAGGCACAACTTCCTTGATCAATTAGCTGCTATTCAAAGATGTACAGGCTTGGCATAAATTAAGCCATAAAAAGCCTCACAAAGTCTTTATCTGACTAGAAACAAGCAGCAGCAGAGAGTTTCCTTACTCAGAAGTCCTTAGGTGTGCCCCCCACCAGTGGGTTTAAGGCTCAAGAAACCCTACCTCTCCTTGCTCTCAGGGTCTCACTCACAACACCGTCTACTGGCTTCCTCTCTCTCCGGCACCTGCGGCTCTAAGTCAATACTTTAGTCCCTGTAATGGTAATGGAGGCAAACAGGAAACTTGGTTCTGCCTTGCCCTGTGGCCAGCACTCACGGCAACTTGCTCAGCACTGGAGCACAACCAGTCCCTCCATCTTGGAGCCTAAAAGGCAACGCCCAGGAAACCCGCTGGCTATAAAGACCTCCCTGTCTGTGAATACCTCTCAACATAATACTACTACTACAATGGTGTTGACATTACCTTTGCGTTGTACCTAGCACGTAGCCACTGGTAGCTATGGCACCACACAGACCTAATGTTTGCTTTTCAACGATGGTCTGTGTTGGCTTATCAACCTCCAGGCCCATTTCCTACCCCTGACTTGAACCTATGCTGTTGCTATACTCCCTCCTAACTGGCCAAAACCTATTGCGTGCCTCCTCCATGCCCTGGGATTGTTCAAGACATCCGTTTCATGGTGCTGATGTTCCTCTCATACTGATGCTAGTTTGGTATTATAAATGCCCACCTGAGTTACCAGCACTCTATTTTCTATGGTTTCCAGAGGAGAGTTCAGCAGGTTTCCACAAACCTCAGAGCCATGACTACAAGGAGACTTGGACTGTGGAGTCCCAGGCACAGCGTGTATGACAGCAATCCCACACTCACCAGGTGGTTCTGCGGGGCTTTCTGAAAAATAGGGCTGCCATCAGCAACTGAGTCACTGCGAGGCCCTGGTCTGGGCTGAACATTTACACCACTAACAACTCCTTATCACTGTAGACATGAAAATCTCCAATATTCAACATTTAGAGACCTTTGCCAAACATTCCTAAAACTTGAGACATTTTTCTTAATAGTGATGAGATACAAAATTAGTAGCATACGCTACACTAATTTTTTGGTCTGCTTGTATTTTCCACTTTTTTTCCCTAGTATGAGTGTTATAAAGCAAGCCATCAAAGTTCCAAATAACAGCGCTTCACTCTTAACACACTATGTTCAGGGCCCAGTTTTAGTAGCTTTTGAAACACAAGGACAGTAAAGGAGGCCATTTGAAGGCTCACTCAGAGACAACTACTTTATTTCTGTGTATACCTTACCTGTACAGACCTTATTCTGGCCAAACATTAATTCCACCAAAACCTAGGTTAGCTTCTACCCCAAGGTATCCAGCTGAGCACCAGAGGCTTCTGACAGAGGAGCAGTGCAAGCATGTCCCTCAAACCTCTTGGGAGAGGAATTTGACCTTACAAGTTAGACTATAAAACTTCACTACAACCTTAAAAAGCCTCCCATATACACTGTTGAAGCTTATTTTTGGTTAGCAGATCCTGTTTCCCACAGACCTGCCTCTCCTCCCCTTCTCCTTGTCCCACATCCTTCCCTCCAGAGCTTTCCTTGCTCCCATCTCCCTAATCATCTTGGGCTCATTTCCAGAGATCTACTTTTAAAAATACAGCAGAGTGCTATAAACAGGCTAGGCTTGTCAGCTTTAAAACTTGCTCGAGTTACTGTTTCCAAGGTAGGAGAGGGGGAAAAGGGTATTCCAAGGGGACCCCCTTGGCGTGACCATTCATCTGCCTACCATCAGCAGTTCCCAAGCTTGTCAGCTCGCAACCTCATTTCCGGGCTCGTGACCTCTCTTCCATCAGCGCTCCTCGGGGTCGCAACCCTAACTTTGGAAACTTCTCGTCTGGATCAGTCAAAAGTGACGCCTCAAGAATAATTTTCCAGTCAGTGCCATGTTTGTTTATGCTCCTGAGTGGCATGATTACCCTGAAGTTCAGGTTCAAACTCGTCTCTTTGCTTGTTTGTAAGTCTGGAAAGAATTTCTGGGTGTCACTCAGCCAGCAGATAGTGAACTCTGTAACTTTTGACTGTTCTGGTTTGAGACAATTATATCCCAACTGACCTGGTATGGCATTAAGCACTTGCCTGCAAAGTTCAGCTGCGCCTGGACGAAGCAGGCATTTTGCTTCTCTGCAGAGTCTGGAAACATCATTGTTTCCTCTACTTGCGTGTCACGATCATTCAGTCATAACACTTACTATACCCAAATCGCTCCTTATACAGTAATGTGGTTTCACCTACCGCGCCATGCGTCCTCACTGCCGCACACATGCAATTGCATGGGCTCTCATAGCTGCTTCGCTGCACGTCAGCTAGTCTTTCTCTTTGCAGTCATCGAGACCGTGTGGTTAAGTGAAAATCTTAATATTCAGATTTCTAACTCTGCTTTGTCATCTTTGCTGACTGGTAGAAGGGTGGGGGGAGAAACAACAATGGCAAAGTGGTTTGAACAGATCTTGAAAACGCTGCTAAAAATGCTAAACTTTCAGAACGTTTGCAGTTCGGATGCACTACAGCTAGTCCTGCTTTGGAATTTCCCGAGAATGAAAATAACCGGGAACTTTTCAACTAAGTGTTTCTCTTATTTTCATATCGTATCCTTACTCAGCCTACACGTCTCTGTAGAGATGGTTCCGCTCCTGCATTAAAGGCCAGTTCCTTTAGCTTTGCTGCCCACAGAATCTCTCTCACCAGGCACTCTCTTACTCGAAGCCTAAAGCAGTTGTTTAACTTTCTATTTGACCTCAGTATATTTCATTGTTACTGTTTTTCAATTTAAACAGCCAAGAGATATCTGCCTAGACACACCAGGCTGGAATTTGGGGAATGTAAAGTGGAAGCTTAGCAGTAATGGCAGCACCTGGGAGCAGCCAGCCTTCATACCTGCCTTTGGAAAACACAGAATATAAGATCTTGAGTCCAAGGGGAACCGGTTCATATGAGTCTCTGAAAGGACCCACCACCATCCATGCCGTTGAGGGAGATCAAGTTACTGAAGACCAGTAGAGGAGACAGAGAGAAGACAGACATTTGGGGTCTGTGGTTTTGCACTACTCAGGCCCGTGTGAGTACACAAGGCAGCCGTGTACAACCCCTTTTTTACAATTATTCGGTCCCTATATGAGGTTTAATCATCTGACTTTGGTTGCTGCCAAAAAAAGAGATTAGGCTTATAAGGTTTCAGCATGAAAGGCAACCGCTGAAGCCAACATCAGGGCTTCTCTTTCCCTCAAAAATGAGGGCAAAGCCCCACAGCCTGGCAGGACAGGCCAGCAAACAAGGAAAACCAAGTCATGCTTTATTAGAATGAAACTTGCTGAGCGCCAGAGCACATCAGCAGCAAGGAGAAGTTCCTGTTTGAGCCTGTAATGATTTGTATGAGACCATCACTTGTTTGCCACTGTACAGCACCTTCAGAAGGGTTGCTGATCCCTACTGAATTCCAAATAGTTTTCTCTTTCTTCCTGTCTTTTGTTGACACTGTGCTTCTAAAAGGGCACCAAGGTCAGGTTTGCCTTCTGCCTTCTCTCATGCCATTATGAAATGGAAAACTGATGGAGACCTCAAAGTGATCAGGCTCGAGAAGCTGGTGTGGTTATTGCTATGGAGTTGAGCATACTCTGAAAGAATGTGCCCAAGACTTCTCCAATTTCAGCCGAGAGGAGGGTTCAGATGGACAGGAGATTTCAGGTTTGTGGGGAGTTGTCTGGTTGTGGTTGGATTTGGCCTTTAAAAAATATATATAAAAACTTAGATTTGCTTCAACTAGGATGAAATTAAAAATTTTGCCAGAGAGTATTGGACAGATCCCAAATTTACAGGCACTAATCCGACCTCATAGTTAGAAAACATGCATCGTCATGAATAATGTTCTACAAGAAGGAAAAATTGTACTGTTAAACGGGAAAGAGATACCAAAATCAAAACAATCTCATTCATCCTGGTAATACACATTAAAGAAGGACTGGTAGTCCCCAACTCTGCATAGACTAGATGAAATTTAGTTAAAAAAAGCAGGTGGGCAGCTGAGAAGATTTTGACCAGTATAGGAGATAAGCCCTCCTTTTGAAGAAGAGGACCCCTATCAAAGGCTCACTGCTGAGAAACTAATTGCACCATCACCACTGTAGCTATGTAGTATCTGTATAATCAGGTTAGGCTCCCATTTGATTTACGAAACGCACAGGTTCTTGTTTCAGTGGTGTACGGAAGCACACTTTGAAGTGTATGTTTCATATCCGGATGAAGTTCTCATGTACAGGTGCAACATTTGTAAAACATCCAAGAAAATACAAAGGGGCCTTTCAAGAGAAAGACTCCCGCAGCTTGGAACAGAAGTTCTTCTCTTGAAGATTACAAGAAAACTCAGCTAATGTTTGGGCTCTTCCTGATGATCCCCAGAAACCAAACAGCATGTGGAAGTATTAGAAGGTGGTAGATTCAATCTTGTCAATGATACATTTAGGATTTTTTTTTCTAGTAGCAAGGTCATAATGCTTTATCGATCCACCAGAATATGACACTGGCGAACGTTTTTTAGAAAAGGTGGACATCAAAGGAAAAGGGAGTGGAGTTCAGCTAGATCTCCATCATAGCTTTCAAAGACATAGTGGTTCATGTAATTAAATGTCCACAGGTCTCTCCTGCCAGTCAGGGCACAGACAAGACTCCAGCAGGTATCTTCAATGTATTTGTTTCAGACTTCAGGGTACCAGAAGGCCTATCCTAAAAAAATAATAATTTGGGGAAGGGAAGGGAGTTTGGGAAGGTATGTAAAAGATGGAAGTGGTTTTTTTAAAAAAAGAGAAGCCTTGCATGCAATCACGTAGCAGCCGCAAAGCAAGGGATGAAGAGAAAGTCTAAAGTGAACTCTGCTGGCCACTCCGACAGCCCTCCCAGAGGAATGAGAGTTGAGCTGGCATGTCTTGTTAAGGCTCCCACTGCCAAGGGCTGTGCACAAAATGATGCTAAGTGACACATTCTGCCCAATTTATTACAGGAAACAATCATGTTTGCTCATTTTACTCATATATCAGTTCTGAACCTGTGTCCATTAACCATATATAGAGGGGAAAAAACAGCTGGTGAATCTTGCAAAGTGGCAAGGGAATTCACTAAAAATCTGTAATTCTGAGTAAGAACGACTGTCAGAAAAGTTCATGGGGCCTCCTGCGTGATCCTGCACCTGTCAAATGGAAAGGACTGACAAAATAAGATCTTATTTGTGAAACTGAAAAATCCATGTAGTCCTTGAAAGGAGGGGACAAACTTTTTGAAATAAGGATGCAAAAGGAATAATTTACCAGTTTGTTACTTCTTGCTCCTTATTAGCATATTATTCCCTAAACCAGCCCAACAGATAACGGAGACGCAAGGAAAATGAACACAACCAGGCATCAGCATGAGAACAGCGACTCTCACTCCACCAATTCTCAAAGTAAGAATCTTAACTATATTATATTATGATAACAGATCACATTGGAGACACCAAATCTTCAGTCCCAAAGATAGAAACATTTTATCATATCTTAGAAATGACTATGATCCTACAAACCTGGAGGCTGATGAAGTTAAGACAACTTTCTTTGAAGGTGCTGAAAGGCATGAATACCAAAACAAGACCAGGGAACCTGAAACTAGGTGCACAAGACTATGAATCAACAGAACAGCCCAGCGATGCTGGTGTGAAGCAGCTGGGGGGGGGAGGGGGGGGAAGAAGAGACCATAGGCCATGGGTGTCTGGAACAGGTTTCCATTCAGCGTAGCATTGTCCGTGTGTCACACACAAAAACAGAACCCATTTCTGTGTGCTACCCTTGAGGAATGCTGCAATATTGCCTTATGACATGATACTCACGAGGCGGGCACTTCTCTAAATTAAGTGCTTTCTAACGCCAGATAGTCTGTCAGACTTGCTTTTTTAGTGGATGCTTTTTTAAATAGCTTGCCGTCCAGTGACTTGGAGCCCCACGCTTGTGCCATTGATCATTCAAAGAGTATTTCACAAATTCTTTGGGAAAGTACTCAGACTTGCCTAGATAAATGAGAGCTATGCCTGTCACAGAAACTCCCTTCTCTGCCTAGAACAAACTGAAGACAGGGGGAGATGTTTCCACAGGCAGCACCAGAGCTAAGACTAAGGAGAGAAAGGTGCTCACCTGTAAGTTTGAACTCTGGGGCTATTGCTAACAAGCAGAATAGCCAGAACAAATGGTCGGTGGATTGCCAGAAGATATTCAGAAAATGAGGGTGCAGAATTGGGAGTGGTGGGATTATCTCTGGCCAGCTCCTGTTGTTTCAAGAAACGCGCCTCTTCAGAAGAGGCAACAGAGACAGGTCAGGGGACGCAGAATGACCAGACAGACAGGGACAGGCACAGTCAGAGCTATGCCCAAGACGGGGGCAGAGACTGCTGGGTGGGCTCAGGCACCATCTGGGAAGAGCAGCAGTGACTTCCCTTGCCCCTGGCTAATGCCTGGCTGCGAAAGGAGCTCGCAGCAATGGGATCCAAGTGAGCTGCACTGTTGTGCTTTTAGATCTCATGCTCTACCAGTTTCTGGATTTACGCGTCACTGGTCTGGGACCATCTGTGTACCTGTGGTAAAGCAGTTCCTTGTTCCCAGCTATCCTAGTTGCATATGCATAGCCGGGACAGAAAGGGAGGCACAGCAGTTTTAGGGGAACAAAGTGATGTTTTTTGGATCCTTGCAGGTCCCTTCCTTTTCTCTGGCATGAACTAGAGCATCTCAAAGACGGCTCTGAGATGTGCTCTCTTTCCCAGAGCCCACGGTTGGCCCCACTGTGGTGCATTTCAGTATGACCCATTTGCAGTGTCCCCGTGCAGTGGTTCACAGCTGGAAGGAGTATACGGAATGGGTTGTTCTTGCCTCTCCTACCCACTTTCTACAGCACACGGACAGTGTGCGAGAGACCGGGTGCAAGCAGGAGTCGGGTCCTGCCCCAAGAGTGACCAAGAAGTGACTGAAATAAACTGGCTGGTAAAGGTGACTGGGAAGTCTGATGCATCAAAGTGCAAGCCTTGCAGGAGAAGTCATCCCTGGAAGGAAGCTACATGCCTTCAGCTGTGTCCGACACCGTCACAGGGCCTCAAGCAAATACTCCAAAAGGCACCAGGTATTCAGTAGCACGAACAAAATCTGTTCTGCTGGATCCTGCACAGCAAGTTGGCACAGAACTAAACCCCAAAACACTTTGGCCAGGCTGACCACGCGGCCATCTGCCACGTACCACCGAGGCCCAACAGCCTCCATCTCCTCCACCTCAGGCTTCATTGCGTAGCTGGCCTGACTCGTTCTCTTAGATGTACCTGATGGACGTCAAAGAGCATTTAGGCACCCAGAATTAGGCCTCAAAAATGCACTGAAGTTATAGGACACAAGGAAATGGTGCAAATAGCCCTTCTCCTTGCTGTCCAAACGTGAAAGAGGATGCAACGGAGGACAATGAGTTCTAATGCGTTATCAAAAGCTGCTGTAAAATTCCTTACGGAAACAAGAGATCTACTTTATTTATCACAAATTTGCTAAGTAAGGTTAATACCCTGGCATTGACCCTGCCTCGCATGCCCTTAATAATACTACCATGCTTTGTCCCGTTAAGATTTTACAGCAGACGAGAGATAACACGCGGTCGATAACCCATTATAAACAGGTACTTTTCTTCTTCTCCCCCTCCCTGCAGCCCCCACCCCGTTGTAGCAGGGAAGATAACGCTCCAGCCAGAGAACTAGTTTCCAACCAGCTTATGCCTGAAGAAAAAGAGACCAATCAGCCATTGTGGTCTTCATCCTGGCAGTTGAATAGCCTGCGTGAATATCAACATTATCATAAATCACTCAATTGCTGAAAGTCATCTTACTCTCAGAAGGAGCTGAATAGCAACCGTTTCTAAATCCTTATGTACATCCATTTACAGCAGCTGAGCTGTGGGAGTACATAGACCTGCTTTTCAGCTAGCGTGATAATCAAGCCATTCCTCATTTAAGAGGGAATTCATTTACCTTGGTATTAGTCCCAAGTAATAGTTCCAGAAATTGATATGTAATCTCCAACTAAAACTAAGATTAAACTGAGGCCACCAAACTCCTTTACTCTTCAAAACACATTTAAAATCCCCAGCCAGGTTCTGATCTCAGTGTGAATCTGAACATGCTGTATTAAATTTAAAAGCCACTGCTTTAAACTGGTGTTTCTCAGTAGCCCCAGTGTAGTCATAAAGATCAGAATCTGTCCTTAATATCTCTGCACGCTGGTGCTGTGCAGAACTAGCTCCAGACTATTTTTAGCTCACACTATATATACACGCTGCAGCTTCCAAAAGTGTATTTTATCTTTGGGGAGGACAATGCTTTCAGAAATGCAATAAAAAAGACAAAAGTTTTGTTAAAAGAAAAATCTGCTCAAACCCTTAACCTGGAAGAGTGGCCCCATGCTGCCAATCAGATAATAAGCTTAATTATTACATCACACTTTATTTGTAGCTCACTGTGTAGTTAATGGTTGCAGCTTATCTAACAGGAGAAATGTGAAACCAGAGTTTTAGAACAATAGAAACAAGGCTGTCACCAGCAGGCTGCCAATGAATCACGTCTCCCCAGTCAAGTTCTCCCAGAAGGTCACTTGCAACAGAAATACATCTCTGCCTGGAGCTGGCAAAATGCTGAAAAGTATTTCTCAGTTTTACTCTAATAAAATATCAAGCAGATCAATTACCAGAAAAACTTCACCTTGTGGTATTCTTAAGTTCTGTTGATTGCAAGACTTAATAGTAATGGTTACCAAGTGAGCAGGCCTGCTTGTTTCTGTGTCTGGCATTCTAAAGGTAGTTTTACCTTCACCCTAAATTCAAGGTATCCAAAACCCAAGCTTTTACAAACCTTAAGAGGAGTGATTTACTGTTCTCTTTCACAGTTTTAGAAAAAGAAAAAAATTATTTTAAAACCCTAAGTAACTTTCTTCCATACCATTCAGAACTGAAACCCTGAAACCACTGAAAGACAGTGAGCTTTGTAAAAAGGATTCACCACAAAACAGAAAGCAACAGTGACACTTTTTCCCCTGTGTCCAGAGAGAGAAGCAGAAAAAGGACAAGGAAGTAAAAAAATAAAATAAAATCAGGTACTACCTATGTCAAATACGGAAGCTGGTTTTGCTCATACATAATTAAAGTAACTGCTCTGTCTGCAGCTTAAAGAGAAAAAAATATCTCTGCTGCTCTTGCAAAAGAGGTCCAGATTTTCTGCAAGTGGGAAAAGAACAGATGACGGAGTGAGCTATTCTTTTAAGATGAATGTCATTGGCACAAACAGCTGGCGCTTGGTGGCGTTTTATTTATATGTGCAGTTGCTCATGTTTTTTAACAGATAAGAAAGCAATATCTCATTTGCAATTCAGGTGAGGCACAAGAGTGGCTCTACAGCGCCACTGGCCCCTGGGCCATGTTTCTTATCATATCAGAAACATCTGTCACAGCGCAAATGAACTCATTATAAAAGCACATCAAATATGCAGTTTCAGGATGAGACAGCAGTCTGCAAGGAATCCAGAAAACCAGCCTCCCCCTATAAAAGCTGGGATGGTCTGATCCCATAGTCACCAGCTGGGAGGAGGGCGAGCACCGGGAGGGGTAAGAGGGAGGAAAAAAAAAAAAAGGGAGAGAAACCTTGGAAATGTCAGAATTATAAATTATCCCTCCTCTCAGACACAGTTGGCTCCTGGAATGGGCTTGCTCACGAGGGTCTGGCGGGTCACAGAGGGTGCGGACATGCTGCAAAATGATCTTAACATCACTCCACGCTGAGTCCTCTGCTCCTCTGGGCTGCAAACAGACCTGACTAATCCTGGCCTTTGGGGTCCAGAGGACTTTACTTGACGAAACACCAATAAGTTGGGGTAGAAGGGATACATAGAAAGGTGGTCAGCGTGGGGGCTACCATCAGAAGTGCACTTCTGGGGGTTCCATGGTCAGAGATTGAAAAGAATCTACTTTAAAGGCAGCTGACTACGAGATCATAGGAGCTTCCACTTCCAGGGAAGGTAAGGTGAATCTTGATCGGTATGGAGAAGAAAAACAGGATGCATTGGAAACCGCTCACACCCCCATGTTCATCCCTGCACCTGGCAGAAATTTAGAATGCAGCTACTTGTAATATGGGCCATGTTTGTCTCCGGTGGCGTCCTCCAGAGCTGGAACTAATACTCCTGTGACTACAACAACCTTTTTGTGCTCCTCTTTAGCAGGAACGAAGACAGCTCAAGGTGACTTCAAAATCCCTCATGCCTAGAAGGGGCCTAGAAATGCCTCGGTAGCTCTAGAAGCAGGCAGCTGGATTGAGAGCCCCATTGCTGTCACACTGAGCAGCCACTACCTGCTGTGCCTTTGGGCTTTTATTGAAAAATAAAAGAGAAGAATGACTGTGTGTTTTGCCCTTGGTGAGAAACCCCTCTGAACTTAAAGGGGAAAACCCAGGGGCTGGACCATTACTTCTTTAGTCCCTGCACAGCAGCCAGGCACACACTGCCTTTTCTGTCCCATCAGAGACCCCTTTGGTGAGCCTGTATGGGCTGCTGCTGCAATTGTGGATGAAACATCCTCATTTTCCCCCCCAAAAGGAGTACTAAAACCAGGCATGCAGCTTAAGAAAAATAGAGGAAAACACCTATTTTAACTTTGCTTCTAATCACAAAACATATTCTTAAATATGCATACATCAGCAGAACCAGCGGGTAAGGGCTCCCATTCTAAAACAAATAGAAACATGCACTTTGAGCCCTCATATGAAATGGCAGTAAAAGCCCAACCCAATAATTATTTTCCTTGATTTTCAGCCAGACGAGGCACAAGACAAATAAGTCATCAAGGACAAATAAAAGGAGGTTCATTCATCGCATTCAGGGCTGGAATCTTTAATGGTCACCAAATGAACTAAGATAACTAAGTAACCATTGTAAATATTAATCTTTAAAGGAAAACAATACTCCCAACAACAGGAAACCTGATAAGACATTGGATGTTGCCATCAGTGTTATGGAGTCTCTCTAATTTCCTTAGTTTTTTCTTATGCCTGTAGAGGGATGAGGAAGGGGAACATATGGTATCTCTCAAAGGAAGTAAATTAACATTATTAATAGCTAATGTGGGAGAGGTGAAACAGTGATTGTTCGTGGTGGTTGTTATTGTGCTTTTGTTGGGGGGGAAGCCTGCCTGCTAGTGAGTTGAAGCACTCAAGCCAAATTCAAAATCTTGTATTTATAAACAGAGATCTGATAACAGTTGCCTAAGCATCCATGATGCTTTGCCAGCGCACGCACATCAAGCTGATCTGAAGGGACTGTGTTTGTCCAGTGTAGGTCTGTCCTAGGAGTTAGCTAATGGAGATGAGAACTTACAGCATGATCTCTGCTCCCGAGTAACTCATTGCGTGGACCCTCACATTCTTCTTTTCGTTAGTTTAGTCGGAAGCAGAAGGAACAAGGATAGGTAGACCTGCATTTCTGAGGAAAAGTTGTCCTCTGGCATCCACGGAGGCACTTGATCAAGGAGCCATTGAAGAGATGGCTTCTCGAGGCCGTGGTCACGGATGCGGAACATCTACTTTTAAGTGCACAGTGATGGTACCAGCAGGTTTCTAAGGGTTGTGCAGCAGTGTGGTATGTAAATGGCAGAATTATTTTGTGGGAAGTGATGATAACATGATGCTGTATTAGGACAAATTGAATTGGTAACCTGGAAGGATCTCTCAGAGTCATGGGATCCCTTGCAATATCTCTGCAGTAAGAGAAGAATTTGCCTTTCTTCAGCCTCTGCTTTCATCTCTCTCCCAGAGTATTTAGAGTATTTATTTACTCTAAATAATATTGACACTTACAGAACAAGCTGTCGCTACTCAAAAGGGTGAGACCCTGATCCCAGCCTCAGATCTCTTTGTCCCAGAGCACCTGAAAACATGAAATGCATTCCTCATTTCTTCAAGAGATCTTATAGCTTCCTACTTTCTTCCCAATCATGAAAGCCTGAGGCAATTCCTAGATGGGCCTGGAAGAGGTGGACTTCACAACACCCTTCATGCTGAAATAATCTGCAAAAGATTTGGCAGATCTCAGTAAAAATTAGAGGACTTGGTTAAAATTACCCAGTGAGCTTGGTAAATATAAGCAAGTTCTGGGGAAATTGTTCAATAAACTCTTCAGAAAGAAAACAGTAGATGTTGGTATAATTAATTCACTGGATCTTAATAAAAACTGAGGAGCCTAGTAAGAAAACCTCATGCCTCAGGGCACATGGTGATTGCTTTATAGAGAGAGAAAGGAATTCTCTCTGCTCTTGAAATCTTCTGCTTCAAGTTGACAACTAGATTTTGGTTTCTAGACCTGAGGAGGACAACTTGAATATCTTCAGACAGTACAGACTTTAAACTTAGACAGGTGCAACTACTCTGTAAGGAGACTGTACAACTCTACTTGAAGAGATAACTCTGTAAATTCTGATTAAGTTTGTGTCTTAAAGCTGGTCTAAAATACCTCTTCCTGGGTGATGATGGGATATTTTATTTCTTAAGAAGCTCATCACGTTGACCAAAAAGTTCATGAAAGGCTGACAGAGCTGTGCATTGTTTGCTGGCGCTGTGGAGTTATATGACAAGGATAGATTATTCTCTGTGCTGAAGCCCGGGTGGTTTATAATGTTGTGAAGTTTTCCACACTGCCAATTTTAGGGCCCTTTAGTATTTCAAGTTATGTAAACTTATAATAAAACTGTTCCTCCTTGGCTCTGAAGAATGGGACTTTCTGCTCAATCAGGACAGGGCTGAATTCCAGACACGAAAGGGAGGATGCTTTCATGATGGCTTAGGAGAGGACATTTCCAAAACATCTATAGCAGTATGAGAAGACAGATGTTTGTCCAGGACAGTTCTACAAACAGGTGAGACACTACCTCAAAGAAGTTAAATGTGTCAAGCCAGACTCTTTAGTGACTGAGAAAGGTAGCAAATCTACATATCTTCATAATCTTAAATACCAATACAATGACATTACCTCGATGATTACAACTCATTACTCTGTGGTCACACATTCACTTCTTGGTGCATGTCCCCACTTTCCATCCACGTCGGGCACCAAGTATGGTGGTTTGGTGGTGGCAGATGAAAACAATTTTACTCTAAAACCACCACAACCTCAAGAAGAAAAGCAAGTTACAGTGTGCTGCCAGGGAATTACAACACCAAGTCCAAAAGTTTAGAGATCTCAAAAGACAGGTAGGCCTTGTCTTACCCTGATATTGGGGATGTCTTGGAGGGTATGAGTCTGTGGCAGCTGGAGACTGTGAGCAGCACGGGGCCACACAAAGGACACACACACGGTTAATCCTTCCACAAAGCTATTGCTCACTTCTGATCCATTTTCTATCCTTATCATGTAATTAATCACACTTTACAAGAGCTTGATGGAAGGAGTGAGTTGTCTGGAGGTGGCTGTGATTACTCAGTTGTAACTTGTACTTTCCACCCAGGCAGGAGATTATGTGGAAATACAGCACTCCTCGTCCCCGCTCACCCCCCTTGGACCTTGGGCCCGGGTGCAGGAGCCCTCCTCCTCTTCCCCCATGGCAGACAAGAGCAAAGGGCAGACTTGGCTTCTGCCCTGCTCTTGACTGGATCCGCAACACCCAGAGCAAGACATCAGGTGATGGCGACAGGTTATTTGTGGTACAGCTCAGCAACTTGATTACTAATCTCTGGAAGCCAGGGGGAAGCTGAGGAAGGATTTTGACCCCGTGGTGTGTCCCAGTGGCGTGGGCACACACTGCCTCCCAGGGCCACCCCAGGGAAGTGTACCTCCAGGGCAGTCCTCCCCACACCCCAAGCCAGGGCATGACTAACTGCCACAGGACAATTTATAGGACAAATATTGAGGATAATTAAGAATAATCTCTGCTTTAGGTGTCTTGCAAAGAAGGTCAGGTACTCTCTTTCCTTGTCAGATGTGATGAAGTTAGGCAGCTCCCCTTAATAGCAGGTACTTATTTCTCTAACAAATAACAATAAAACCCCCTATCTAGATCCTAAAGGTTTCCTCGATTTAATCTTCTCAAAACTCAGACAAGATCATTACAGTGAGTTCTGCCTCTAAAGAGCTGTCACAGTGAATTGCATTACCACCACCAATCTCCTGCTGGTATACGTTTTCCTTACTGTACCCACACTAGCAAATATGAAGAGGTGCCATAATATTTATGCCCTGAGCTCAGACAATAACATCCTTTCAAATAACTTGGCAGGTCAGGGTAGATTAGATAGTCACATGAAAGCAAAGGAGGAATCTGCCCCAGCAACTTCTGCTATTTTTTTTTTTTGCTGTCTGCTGATTTCATAATATTTGGTCATAAGACGTTGTTTTCGATACTCACTATCATGATGGGCTTCCGCCTAAATAGCCTTTGGGTAACAGACATTTGCATCGCTGACAAAGCGGAGAAGCTGGGACTAACCAATTCCTGCTCTTGAAAGATTCCACCACCCAAGGGGACTTGAGAGGACATGTGTTGCGTGATCTCTTCTGCCTAAGGAAGTGACAGCTGACACAGGACAAGGTCTGGTAAAATAGCATGTTCCAGCCTCTATTTCACAATCCTTATGCACATAAAAGCCCAGTTTCCAAGAAATTAGAGCAACAACAGTTCCCATCCCTGTGAAGAAGGGATATTCCTTGGAAACATCTGTCTTGTGCCACCAGAGGCAGGATGCTGAAGGTAAAGGACCAGTGGCCAGAGAAGGCCGGCAGGTCAAGCCCAGACTGTGGTCAGGCGAGAGGCCTGATTCAGTGATTTCTATGGAAAGGTTGATTCAAAACAGGAAAAACATGTGGTAACATAGACACCAAGAGATCACTGTTACCGTCCAGCCATTTGTAGCACTCCTGGCCTAGCAGTCCCCTTTATTGTGCCTTTGTATGTCTATCTCTCCTTTTACATCTAGACACGCTGCTACAGTACTTGAGAATCTTCAGCAATGTTTTTAACATAGGAGCCTCACTGTACTTTAATTAAGCTTATTGAAAGCAGCATTTGATCCTCAAGGCTGCATGAAAGCAATTGAGCTTTTACAAATAACCATGCCCACATAATTATGAAAATAGGAACTGAAAGAGGCCTTTCCATGCAATCCAGGTAACTCTGCAGTTCTACATACTCCATAAAGTTTAAAAAAAGCATGTTATTTTAGCTCTGTACTGCTCTGTGCTTTCATGATCCTTTGGAAGCTAAAAGATAAACAAGAATCTCCTGAAATGACCTATGATAGATCAAAGAGTAGGCAAGGGAAAAACCCTTGCAGTATTAGGCCAATCAAACTATCCATGGCTGCAAGAAGCTTCTCCCTAAAGCAGGTTCACCCCCACTTTTCTTCATGTGACACTTCAGCTCAGACAGACTAGCCCTAATTTCCTTATTGTATGTTTTGATTAACCCCCAGATAGCTTTATAAATGGATGTACCAATACAACCACCATGGTCTGGCCACTATCAGGTTGATTAACCAGGTCATTGGTCCAGCCTGGCACATACCACTTTCCCCATGACCTTACAGTCTGCTGCAGACAGACAGAACGGAGCAGAAATGGCATCCAGCTCCAAACTCTTCTCTAGCTGGGGTAAGGGAGGAGGGAAGGAGCCTAGATTTCTGGTTTAGTCCTCTATAGCAAGGTCAGGTGTAGCGATGCATGGGGCAGAGCACACCAGGAGCTAAGGGTTAAACTCACCACCGCACTAGGTACAACAGCAAGGCCATCGCATGCAGAGTGGAGAGAACAGTGTCAATGTCGCTATTTGTGATAACACAAACTGTCTCTGCTTTGTGATGCTTATTTGTTTTTTTTATATATATACACACAAGCCAGGCAGCATTCCTCAGCTCTAGCTCAGCCGATCTTGTCACCCATGACAGTTCTGCAGAAAGGCAGGTGGTGAGTTCCCAAGGATGCTCCTAGCACTGAACAGCATCTCACAAGTAAAGCCCAAGGAGCAAAGCTGACTTGCTGCTGCATACTGGTCTCCAGGTTTGTGGTCTTTGTTTTGGCAGATGGTTGGGCTCCCTGGAATAGGAGACGATCCTTTACACTAGTCAAGAGCTCCAATCAAAGCTTCACCAGCATCACATTAAAAGCCTCTGCAATTCATCGCATATTTTGCTGGCTCCCAACAAAGCGCAATGACAGGGCAGGGGGCTCGCACTACTTTTAAACTCTAGGACACCAGTCTGAAGCTTGACAGATTTACACTCAGCTTTATAATTCAACTTGATGAGGACCAAGTCTTCACGCCAGCTGTGCTTCACGGAACAGATGCTTGTGTTCAAGAGGCTGCTGCGCCAGATTCACACTCATTTATTATCTCCCGTGGACCAACTACATGACCACAACTTAAACCTGCAAGGAAAAAGGCAGACAAAGACAAGCTCTGGCACTCTGCTCCTCTCTCAGGAGCCCAATTCATCTCTGTTTAAAATGAATTCTGTATTCGGGCAATAAAAGGTACTTGAGATAGAGAGCAAACGAGTAGAGCTATTTTTCTTATAAACAACAGTACTGCTGCCTTGCAGTTAGCCCTCTTGTTTGTCCAATAATAGTTACAGATCCCCCCCAGTACATATGCAGACCTTTCAACTCCTAGACGTTAACAGAACTACTTATAAAAATATAGATACCATCATACTGCTTTACAGATTGGAAAACACAGGCCTGAGAAAAGTAGCAGATAACTTGTCCAGAATCTCATTATAGTAGTAGAGCTCAGCATCGCACCTACAGCTCTCTGTTCCCTAACTAATGCCCAGCTGTCTGCATAATTTTCAGTCCGGCTCTGCTGAAATCTTTTATTGTGACAAGAATCAAAGGGCTTTATACCACTTTTGACTTATAAACTGTGAGATCACATTAGTAAGATGCATCCAAATTTAAAGTTTTCTCAAAGCAAAATGGAAACGTTTTAGTCTGAAACTGTAAAGATGCGGTTGGCTTACACTATCAGAAAGAAAAAAAAATCACTTTGTATTCAATGTAAGGATACATTCAGCTTGACAAACATCAAGTCTGACTTTTGCTCCTGACCCCATATCCATGATGAACCACATTAAGTACTTTATGTTGCACTGCTTCCTTACAGGGCACTAGAGATAGCTAGTAACCCAATGCCAGTGAGTAAGCTAAGTGGATAAGCCTGAAAAAACCATACACACCTTGGAAGCACTGCTGGAAGATTTGGTTTCTACCACGTTTCATGGCTGTGGTTCTTTAAAAAGGGGCTAAGAGCTGAACAACCAGCGAACAACAACACACAATGACTGCTGACTGCATTTTCTGAAGTCCTGAGAAAACAGCAGTCTACAATTAATTTAAAACACCAGCCAAGAAGAATAGTTCAACCTGTAATACAATCATGTAGTTGTATTAATTAAGGATAACTTCATACCATTAATCCCAGACTGACAGGGACAGTGCAGCTACAGTGCAGCTATACAGTAGCCCAGGAACATCTTGGGTGCAGCATGGCCGTACAGAAGTGCGTTCTTACCATAGGTACCCTGTGCACAAAGCTGCCTTGGGCTCAGCGCTCTTTCAAAAGCAATCGTGCTGAGAGTGTATTCAAATTTTGGGTTGGAGCTCTGCTTGTTCATCCATAATGAGAAAGCCAGACCCATCTTTGTTATTCTATCCTGAGCCCAGCTTAACTTCATTAACTATCAGAACAAGGTCATTTTCTGTTAAGTTTGTACTTTCACATCCCTTAGTAGCTTTGAATCATCCTAGCTGTCAATGCAGTGACATTTATGGTCTTCTACTATCACTCCTTTGTTTACGTTCAAGGTTCATTCATTGCCTTCTTCCATTAGGGCTCTGTAACACATTCACTGCCCTAGTACCTCCTGCTACCTTCTTATTCGAATCATTAAAAGTTTCTATCTGTCACTGAAGAAGAGGTAGTTTCCATGGAAACTCTGAAGAACAGGCTAAGTTAACAAGGCATAAACTGAAGACAGTGTCCTCAAGCTCACCCATTTTGAAAATCTAGGTCAGCGGTGTTTGCTTAAAACATTCCACTCTTCTAAAACCACATTCACTTGACTGTCAAGGATATAATAAAAAGAGAGGCTCTAGTATATCCTAAACTTAGCATGTTTAATATAATACAGTATGATCATGTGGAAAAAACCATTCTTACAAATTCTCCCAGCCTGTTTTCCCTCTTCAGTTTCCTTGGATAACCAATTAGGCATTTGGTTATATCATTCAGTTACTTATCTTCACCAAACATTTACTCTGGCCATCATAATCCAACTTTCAGGTAGTGTTTGAGTAACCTGCTATGATCTCACTGAGGGCAGGAGGTATTAGCTGCGTCATCCATTATAATGTCATTTAGAGGATCTACAGGAACGAAAGGACCATACACATGAAAGTCAAATTCAATCTCAACTTAAACAACGCACAGGCAGTAGCCAAGGAATGCAATGAATTCTGAAATTCCGAAACTGAGTTTGCTTTTAGTTGATGCTGACTGCTCTCAGCCACTAACTACAAGCAGCAAACACTGATCTGTTGAAGTGTAATGCACCATGCTATAGTAAATGAATTCATTGCATTCAGTGGGTTTCCTTAGTGAGAATCACAGTTCCTCTCAGGAGAGAAAACAGCCCTACCAAGTGTTAGTGCTAAAATATGCTGTCAAGTACGTAAGGTCATGGAAGGCTGCCTCAAAAGAAAAAAAAACCAACCTGCTGTGGAGGGAAATAACACTGATGATTTGCTAGTTATTTCCTCTGCTAACTGAAAACAGATGTAATCAGTTGCAGTCAAATACGTTTTGAGATGCAACCATTTCATCACCCAAGATACCCAACTTTTCAGGCATAGCTCAATCTGATATCCACTATTTAGCTCTATAATTTATGCTGATGGCCTTCAGTGCTTTGGATAGCTGATTGAAGAGCTGTTCCCATTAAAAGGTACGGTCCAGTAAAATGGTGATCTTTGCTTTTTCTGTTCACAGTTGATGGTGATGGGATTTCACCTCTTGGCGACAAGCAAGAAACAAAGGTTAAGATAATACCTATAACCTTATGACTTCCTGAGAATGCAAGGTGCACGTAATGACAGCTTACAAAAAACAATCTGCTGTCTTAGTAAAAGCTATTTCAATCCATACTACGTTCCTTGTGTTATTAAGTATCACATCTGAAGTAAATCAGGCATTTTCTGGCCAATGCCCTTTTCTCTGCCTAAAACCCTACATAACATGTTAGTTTAGGAGTGACATATAGCCAGGATGGTTTGAATAACTTATCTGAAGCAGAACAGCAGTCCCCAAAACCACTTTGGTGTAATCCAATTACACTAATTATTTCAATTATTTCCACTTAGCTTGTTACTGAATTGCTTGCTTGTCACATCTTGAGTCAGCACATACAAAGGTCAAGTGCAGCCTTTCCAAAATCTGGGGAGGACAAAAAAACCCCACCAAAACCCAAGGAGTGATGCAGAATACAAGTCTCTAGATGTTGTTGGTGGTTTAGTTTTGCTCAACTATGTAAGTTAACAACAGGCAGGCGGACAGCCTTGGACTTGTTTCATCTTGTCTACACACATCATGCTTTTCCCCATCAGCTCTTACTCCACTCCTCAATTGTGCTGCAAACTGAATTCCCAGCCTGGGAAGTTTTCTCCAGTGGTAATTTTGGGAAAAAAGACATGCTGAAACCCTACAGTTTCTCTGCAAATGGGTGCTTTGTGGTGCTGATTCTAGAAAAAGAATCATAAGGTAGACTGCTTGCCCTCTAAATTTTCAATTGAAGTGTCTGCTACTTATACCTCTATCTTTTGCAGAATCTCTGGAGGAAAAGACAATCCATTTTAGAGAAAAAACAAATAGACACATAACTGTCAAACTTATTTTCTAGCTTTTCAGTGAGCCTAAAGGAAAGTTTTGTTCAACTCCATATTCCCAGTATAGCTTTGTCTCCATCACTTTACAATTTTCTAGCATGCCTATCTGCTGCCAAATCCTTCTCTTAACACAGCCACAGAATAAAAAAAAAATCCAATGCTTCCCTCACTTGACTCTCCAATGAGCTACAATGGCTTTCTTAACTACAACCTTCTACAAAGAAGCACAGAAAGCAGTCCTTAGTCATTCCCACTGGACAACCATACAAACCAGCCTGATTTAATTTTTTTCCTTGTATCAGCACTGTAGACCTCTGACATTACCTTTAATAATGCCTCTAATTGGCTACCTCAGCAAGCCCCTAGGTCTTCCAAAGGGCCACCATTCCTTTTCCCCACACAAGACAGCAAGCCATTTTTTCCTTTTGCTAACCCAGGACTATGGGATCGCTGCTTCACCATCTGTATTTGGCCCAAACAGGTGTAAACAAAACTGAAGTTTTGGAGTTCCCAAGACAACAGTGATTTTAGTATAGCAGATGCTGCTGTAAAGGAATCTGGTAGCTAGAAAAATGGGAGCATTGGGGTTTTTCCTCACGTGACCTCATGTTCTCACTCACTGCTCTCATCTAAATCAAAAGGACAAGGCCACAATGTGCATACTGTCAGTATTTCCCTGTGCCTTGGATTGTTATAGTCTACTGACATCTGAGTCTTTATTCTGGGCTTGAGATAACCTCACATGCCTCCCAATGACTACAGTAAGCGTTAGCTGTCAGGGTATGTGTCTTCATTCACAAAATATACGCCCAGCCTTCCAGATGAAAAACAAATGAGCTTGGATTAGCTACTGTTTTAACTCTTGGGTGAAGTTAAAGAAGTTAAAAGCATAACACAGCAAAACAAAGTAATACAGTCATCAGTCAGCTCTCTGATTATTATGATGATGCGGAGAAAAAAATTAGCCTGTTCAGTAGGTCAATAGATCTATTGATCTATCTGGAGAGAACATAAATAATGGAACATATGCCAAGCACATGTGGATAGAAGGCACAGAGTAATCCATCTCCAAATAGCATCTGCTGATTTGCTGAACATGTAAAATATGCCCTTGAAATCTATTGATTTTCATGGAATTGGATCAAAACATCGATCTCTTAGCACTGGCAGTAGTCTGGCCAGGGCCCAAAAGACCAAAATATATGACAAATCCCAGCTAAGAATCCTCTAGGTTCCATCTCTTCGGTCATTCTCAGTCAGAGGGTTTTTGGTGCATTCATTTATGTTGCTCCAGAACCTCTGCGTTATCTTTAATCAAGGCTCATGCTTTGATGACAAACTGCATTCCATCATTCAGATGTCCTACTTCTATCCCAGGAATGCAGCTAGATTAGAGTTTGTGTTATCCCAGGGAGACTGCAAGATGCTAATCCATTCTTGTGTTACATCTTGGCTGGGCTCCTCACACTCTTTGCTGACAGCTTTAACAGGCAGGGCCATGAATTTATTGCAGCTTAATCCAAATTTATCTGCAAAAGATGCCACCTGAGACTAAACATTCATGTATCATTTCTTCTGGCTTCAGATCCCATCAACACTCTCCCCAGGAAAGCAGTGTATTGATATTAACAATTTCTCCATTAATGCTTACTGGCATTTATTTGTCTGATCCTTTGCATAGGCATACATTAGTCCAGGCTCATCCCTTCACTTTGCTCCTGGTGGTCTAATTTAATGATCTGAATGGCAGCAGAGAGCATACTAGTTAAATTCAGATATTGCATCTAAATTAGGAAGTGCTGCAAACACCAGGGAAGGCAGGGAAAACACAATTCAGAAAGAGTTCATAAGCCTAGGGACTAAATGGAAAAACCTGTGAAGCCTGTGAGAATGCAAACTGAAATATTTAGGAAAAGGGAAATAATATGAAAGGTACTTTCATAGCAGAATCAGTACAAGATATTGATGTTAAAACAGACTGTAGAAAGTAAATAAGATCAAAACTTGAAGTAAAATATGGCATTAACGAAAATAAAACATGGCTAAAGAAACTGGAAGTTTCCTTGATCAGAGGCAGGACACGTCTCTATATTCAATTTACTCCCAGGATGCTACAGGCCAGATACACAGCCAAAAAAGCCAAAGGGCGAGAAGAAAACCAAAAGTGATTTATAAGGATAGATACAGAAGACTAGATGTGAGTGGCACGGCCAGATGGATGGGGGAGGAGAACAAAGGCTGGCAAGAGCTTGCGGAGAAAACTACCATGGAAGAGAGGAATTTGCAAAAGCTCAGGGGGCTCAGCTGGAAAATAAAATAAATGGAGTCAAGCTCTGGGGAAAAAAAAAAAAAGAGGGTCTAGGGTTACTGTCCAGAAAACGGTGAAGTCTAGAAATCTGTTGGCCTGAAATATATTCCCCAGGGAAATAAAACTAATGGCTAATATAAGTCAGGAATGGACTAAAGGGTAGTAAGAAAAGCCCTGTATTTTTTGTGCATAAAATTGCTAACTTTTTAAGCACCAAGGGACAAATCCTCAGCTGAACTAGACCACTGCAGCTTCACCAAAGCCGGTGCCAGTTTAGACCAGCCACAGTCTGGCACACCTATCGTAGCTCATGTGTTGACTTACAAACTGTAATTTACCCAGCCTCTGCCCAGCAGAGTTCCCTTGCCCTTTATATTTGTTACTCAATACATGTTTTAGGAATTCAGGGCTGGAAGGACCTTCTGGATTGTCCGATCCTGTCTTTTGCTATTACAGTGAGCAATATCCACTCCAGCTGACAAACTGTAAAGTGACATTGGTTGCTTGCTCCCACTGCTCTTCATTAAAAGAAACACCTCTCTATACCTCAGATCAGAGGGTTAAAAAGCCTAACTTTATGCTTAAAATGATTAAATCCAGTTTAAAAGCTCCCCCTTTCCTTTGTTTTCCGCTTACCCTTGCATTTACATCTCCATAGTGAAAGAGGAGTAAACGCCTCCTCCAATTGCAGCTGATAAATTGGAGGGAAGGTGAATTTTGCTAGACAACTAAAGATATTACTACATAGCTTCTTCATGATCATTTCCAAAGGTGATGTTTTGAACCAGAAAATACTCATGGCTGCAGAATGGCCATGATTGCCAGGATCTGTCATGACAACATTTTCTTTACTTTTTTCAGCAAGTCAACAGTATTGAGTGGCTGGAGATACCAGACTGACACCCTGGATCCAGATGAAGTCAGCATCAGTTCTGTCACTGTCAGTGATTTTGCTGCACCTACATGCCTCAAAGACTTGCACCATCTGCCATTGCTCCTCTGCACCAAAATCCCTCCCCATCTGAGGTTCACAGGAGCAAAGAACTGTTATCCCTCCCTCTTCCAGCCTTCCCACATCATTTCTGAAGGCAAAAATGAACGACCTTTCACCAGGCCAGAATTCAGTGGTGCCTAACTTGTCCTGCGTCATCAATAGGTTTTTCACAGGGTTAATGATTTGGGGAAGCTCTGAAAAGTATTAGTGCAGAGAGAGCAATGCAGAACTAAGTTCATGCCAGCGAGTCAGAAGCCTCATGAGACTGCCCTGACCGCAGCTGTCCCAGGAAAAGGGCATTCATCCCACCCCAGAGAAGGAAAAAAACAAACAAACCCAGATCCTTTGTTATGAAAGGTGTCAGAAATTTAATTAGAAGAAACATTTTACTTCATATTCAAAGAGTTACATGGACCAGTAAAAATCTTTATATGGCAGGACAGAAGTTCAGCGCGGTTAAAACTGGGGAGCAAATTCATCCTTTGACACTGCACCCTACTGTGTATGAGGAAGTAAAAAGGCCCATTGAAAACCATTTTCCCTGCTAGGTATCATCAATGACTCAATTTCAATGAGATTATCAAAACAGGCATTTCACAAATACTAGAAATCCAACAGATTTATGAGGAATGATAACAACAGATCAATTGGTGTATCTGGAAAAGCAAACAAGCTTTCAAATGGGCCCTTCAAGTCTGAAGCAGAAGCCACTAACTTAACACTGAGCAGAAGCTAGAGAAGCCACTACAAGCTTACATTTATGCTCAGAAATCCACCTTTTTGAAAGGTCTGTAATTCAGTTTCTTTTGTAGGGCAACTTTCTGCTCATTTCAAGGCCTAAGCAGCATCACGTACTGTCTTCTGCACAGGCTTCCCCTTCCCCTCTCTTCTAAAAGGACAAATCATTGTGACGAGCAGAGTTCAGGCATTGCTGTTCCTCTCCAACAGCTGAAGATAGGAGAAGCCAAACAGAAGGTTGCTGTGTTATGAGATGTAGATTAGAGAGGAAAAACAGCATCCTTTATCAGGTCATGTAGGTTAAATAGGAAGGAACTGGCTCCTGATACTTAATAGGCTGCATGTCCATGAATGCCTTACAAATATTAACTAATCCTCACAAAACCCTTGTGAGATAGGTTAATATAAACCATTTATACATATGCAAGCAAACAGCAAGAGTGTCCAGAGCCTGCCTGTGTGCTTTTTTTAGTGAGTCAGGAACTGAAGCAGTTCAGTCAAGTACATCTAACACTCTCCAGTCCAACTGGCTTTGGTGTCAGCAGAAAACATGACCCATATCATGCCGAAGGTTCAAGCATGACCCAACCCTGTCAAACAAGATGGGACGTAGAATTTCATGGAAATTTGTGCTGGGATTATAGGAGGAGTGCAGTTTTAAAGGACTTGGGGATGAGAAGCTAAGAAAAAGACTGGCCATTTCAGCTCAGCTTTGGAAATTTTGGGGTTGGTCCAGGTGTGACTCAGTAAAATTTGGGTGTGTGGCATTTGCATTCAGACAGACAATTCTCCATTTAGAGAATTCTCACCACCAAGACTGACAGGCTAAAAGGCATTTTCCCATGAAAGGCATGTCCTCCTTATTTGTCTAGTCCAGGAATTTAATACAGCACTTCAATAACTAAATTTACACCCTTATGTTCTGTCTCTTCAGCTTTATTTAATTTCCCTGATTACTAAGGAATGAATTCCAATCCTTATTTAAGCTGGTGAGCACAGAAAAAAAATGGCTTTTTTTTTTGTCTTCCTTTTTGATAGAAAAGGCTTTCATTGGCAACAAGAACCTGGCCAGATTTATCCTGTTTTCCTGCCTGAACTTTGAGACTGAGGGAAAGTGGCAAGAGAAGAAGCTTCGCCTCCCACCCTACAAATTCCCATCTGTTATGGGTAGGAGTGAAGTGGAGCAGCTGTGACAGTGGGAACAGTCCAGTGCAGCAGAATTAAAGAAGCCCTCAGCCAGCTGAGATAAAACAATTGACCTATGCTTGACTTTTAACTGATGATTCAGATACTTTTAAAGAAGTTACCTTAGCAAGGGGAAGGACTACTCAAAGCAAGGTAGGCACATCTAGCAATTTGATATGAGGACACGATCCAGGATTCCCAGGGTCTGTTCCCAGCCTTGCCACTGGCCTCCTGCATAACTGCAGGCTAGCAATCATTCAACGTTTCCACCCTCAGTTTATTCTTCATAGAGTGTTATAGTACTTAAATGCAGGACTTCACAGAGGATGTGTTCCTACAATTCATTACGTGGGCTACAACGAACTAGCTCGCTGCTTCAACATCATAGGCTGAATAGTGACTGAATTGCTCCGTGCCTTGGTTTTCCACTGACATAAAGGGAATATTCACATGCTTTGAGACCTTGGATGGCAAAGAGATGCAAACACAAAACTGCTACTGTTCTATTGAGAGGAAGAGACAGGTTAAATTCTACCCTTTGGTTCCCCACTCCATTGGAATTGGCATAGAAAACACAAAGACAGGCTGAGCCCCATTCTATTAAGATTGAAATTTAGCAAGGAACTGGAAAATTACTGGGAGCCCTATGTCTAACCTCTGCCTTAGAGGCAACTACACATAATTTTTGTCCCATAGCTAAATTTGAGTGAATTATCAAATGCCAGCCCAATAAAAGAACTGTCCAATGCAAACATCTGCCCCAGATGCATGTATCTGCTTACAACATCCTTTGTTAGTTAAACAAAACAGAATAATTGTTGCTAAGAAGTTAATATTGTTTAAGATTCACTGGCTAACACACAGAACACTTTCCTGAGCTCCCCCAAACACATTCTTTTTTATTCTTTTAGTTTCTCCCCCCCCCCCCTTTTTTTTTTTCTTTCCTTCTGACTTGGCCAGGGCTGAAGTTTTCTTTAGATGAACTTGCTTACAAGGCGATACGAACTTTGAGGCAGGCAAACATTTCAGTTGATACAGCGAAGGGTAAATAGCTGTTCAGATCAGGGCAAACAATTAATTTGAAGAGTAGAATATAACTAAAGTAGTTCCCCAAGCATTAAAGAGGAATCTCTTTGCTCTATCTCCTACCAGCTTACCTTTTTCTTGGTTATTTCTCTAATCTCCTTGTAGCCTTTTAAATCTGTGTTGCCAGTGCCCAAAATTCCTTGGTCCAAACAGTGAGTTACTGTGGAATAAAACCAACCATAGCCTTCCAATGCCCCTATGAATAAACACCCTGTAATGTTTTCTGCAATGTGTTTTTTTAATTTGATCATCTTTATTTTGTGCTGGGACAGTACATGGCACAAATATCCCCAAAGAAATGTAGAAATTAAAATAAAACGAAGCACTTTATTACCAGAGCGATATCAGTCAAGATGCCAGATGTGAAACACGTCCCCAGGAGACGGATACCACTATGCTGCAGGAGCAGCGCACCGCCAGTATCATCAGGGCTGTACTTCATGTTGGTCTGCTAAAACCATCCCACGCTCTCCCTACCTTCCCATGCCCTGCAGTATAAGGCTTCTGTCAGGATAATTTCACCTGCCCTGTGAGTGGTCTCCCAGCAGAACTCTGCCCACCGGAGAGGTTACCACTTCACATCTCTGACTCATGTATTCTACACCAGCAGAAACTCCACAGTGTCAACTGGTTTGTAAGCTGCGATAGCCTGCCGGGATCCTGGCCCGCAGCTATCTTGTGGGAAGCTGTGTGGGGTAATCGAGGTCACGGCCAGCTCCCTGCCACTGTAGCTAGACAACCCGAGCTTCTCCACACGAGGCTGCAGCCTGCAGCGCAGGCAGGCACAGATACACTGAAGGTATGTAGGTGAGACATACTTACAAAACTCCAGAGCATCTTTCTGCTTTCACAAAGAAAGCATTGATAAGAGTCACTTTTTACAGCGGGTGCTTCCCTATCAGAGGTAGAGATCTCAAATATTTGGCTTTCACTGACTACCAATTTTTCTAGCCTAAGGACTGATGAAAAACGTTTTCAACAGCCTGCTAAATGAAGTCTTTCATTTCACACAAAGCAGTCAGAGGGTTGGAGGCAGCAGCAGAGGATGATCTAGGGATCAGTCTGAGGGTCCATGACAGACCTTTAAAGGGTTTAATTCCAACAGGCTGCCAGTCAGGAAACCCCTTAAGGCACAAGCCATCCTTATAACCATACAAGCAGCAAACTCCTCTTCAGCAAGCACAAGGGGACCAATATCCAACTAACACTTGTGGCCTGTACACAAACTCCCTCTAAATTTCTGCTGGCATCAAGTAGGCCTCATTATGAGGATAATGTTCAGACCTAAATGTATAACACAGCCAAGTGATGATAGGTAAAGCAGGCTGTCTCTCTGCACTGAATGCATTTGACACCATTTGCTAACTCTTCAAGGCAAAAAGGTATGAGAGATGCCCTGGCATAGTAGAAATGACTGTCAAAATTAAAATATGATAATTAAATGTGTTGACTGAGTCTGTCTTGCAAAGGAACTTTAAAGTCTGGCTGTCTGGGGGCTCCTGAAATAGCATTTCCCAGAGATTTACCAAAAACTGCAATGAAGTACTCGGTGAGGATGCATCGTTGCCCCATACTGAGCAGAATTAGAATCTTTCACCACATGTCATTAACCACCACAGGAAAAAAGCACATGGTGACTCATTCTGGCTGAGGTGGTAGCAATCTAAGGCTTCAGAGCACGAGGAATTCGTCTGCTGCACAATTACGTCCACTGTGAAATCACACATGGCTGTGATATACAGCACAGACCAATTGTGATCCTCCCACATGACCCCAAGATTATTTTTTTTTTTTTAAAGTTTATCAACACTGAGAAAGTCTCAATTCAAGTGTGAGTTTAAGACCTAGATGGAAGAACATGTTCCTTTTCAGACCAAGGAAGATTAGTCAACAAAATTAGATTAAACGAAACATTAAGTGGAACGGTTCCAAGCCCAAGAAAAGTGATGCCAAGACTAAAAAGAGTATATCACCTCAGAAATACCTCCCTACCCCTCCACCATTAGATAAATCGGAGCAGAACATAACTAAAAAGATTCAAAGCATCTATCAAAAAAAAAAAAAAGAGAACAGTGCCCTAGATCTAAATCTCAGAAGGACTATTCCCTCCTGCCTTCAAAACATTTCATAATCTGCATTCCTAATTGATTGGGATATCCTTTTTCAAAGCTGAAGCGTACTAGCATTCTCTGGAACCAGAAACCCAGATAAACCTCCCAGGAACTAAGGACTGTCACAAACCTCCCACTTGTTGATCCAAAACATAACTCTTCCAGCAGCTTTCGCAGCCATAAGTGCACAAGGCTGGAGAAATGCACATCACGTGCACACATCTGAAAACTTGCAGTGACAGGACACATCACAGCACAGACAGCCCATCCCTGCAAGGAGAAGTACAAAGGGAGAGTGGGGGACACTTGACAGACATCACCCATGTCACATCACTGCAAGGCACAGTGCGATGGTGGTGCTTGGGGCAGAGGGAATGGCCAAGCAGGATCAGACAGGAGGTTTCCACCTTCCAGGACAGGGTATTTACATGAGACCTGAAGTCTGTCTTTCCAAAACCCTTCCTTGCTGTACTTCACCTGATGCTTCACTCCTCCACCTCTGCTCCACATGCAGGTTCATCTGCCAGGGGCCTTTCCACACACACCGACTCTGGGATCTACAAGAGCCCCTATGAGTTTCCCCTTTCCTCCACCTCAGCTTATATAAGCTACTACCTACCTACTATTTTAGATTATACATAGCAACGTGATCGGGAAAACAGAAACGATGAGTTTGGGGATGATTTCCCTCTCTCCCCTCTTTGTTTGGTTTTCTGGAACTACTTCATTCCAAACATTTGTAAATAGTGCCTAGAGTTACATTCCAAGTTCCAGCAGTAAACACTGAACTAGCTCATATATATAGAAGGATCCCTGTTCTTCCAGTGTATCCAGGCAACCTTGCAATACAAAGTTAAAGCACAGCTATTTGTTCAAAAAGTGTTTTCACAGCTATTTCCTCTTCCCCTCCCTTGACTTTTTCCACTAGGCACTACTTGTATTTATCATCTGGAGATTCTGTTCCCTTTTTCCTTTTTAAAACCTTTATAACATCTTGTTTTAAGAGCAGCAAAGCACGGACACTTAGCTTATAATAAAGTTTGATTTAGTTTATGAAAAATAAGATAAAAAGAGCAAAAGGTTCACAGGAGCACCTGAATATAACTCCTTCCTAACATGCCATGGTAACTCTGGAAACATTTCCAAATGCTAAGGAAACTGGAATGCTGTAGGAAGACAAAGAAAAAAAGCGCTAAAAGCAAGCTGAAAAGGTGATTTACTATATCCTACCTAACACTAGTTGAAGTTTTCAGAATAAAACAAGTTCCCACAGAGAACATAGGTCAGACTGAATTAACATTTTTCCAAAGGAAAATATCAATTTTTATTAAATTTTCCAATTGAGAGTACTTTGGAGTAAAGCCAACATCTCAATAGGAAGTGTTTTTCATTTCAAAATGTCAATTCAAAATGAAAACTGACATATTGGGCACCTTTATTTTGCTAGGCACTGTTGACATTTTATGTTGACGTTTCTTATTTGAAGATCTCTTCAGAATATTTTTCTACTACATGGCTCAAAATTTCAACTTTTGCTTTCTATTTTGATTAGAAACCATTTTTCCTACTGTTAAAGCTTTCCGGTGTGCTAAAGAAGTCTCTTTGCTGAACATTCCCTGCTATCAGTGCCATTCCTTTCTCATGAAGTGTTCTATAATACATAGATTTATTTTTTTAATCTGAATAACAGTCAATTAAATACTGCTGATTTTACAAAGACATAAAAATATTTACTGTTTTCAGCCTTTGAGGTGAAGGTAAAGGGAGAAATAAGAAGAAAGCTCTGAAGATGCAACAACAGATTTTGGCAATAGCATTCTTGTGCTATTTTTTGCAAAGCAGCCTTAGTGTTTTCCAGCTGTCTTCATGTGTCCACCAAGCTAAACAGTGGGTGACAAAGTTATGAAATCAGCTCTTACTTCCCTATAGAAGCAAACCCCACTTCCTAAGTGTTAGTTTTTGCCTTTACAGAATCTGCAGATCTGAGGTCATGTAGATGAACTAGGAAATCTAGCCTGACATGAGGAAGAGCTAGAAATTAATTTGCTACATTTATTAAGTACAGAGTAGTTTACACATGCCAAGTGTCCAGAATGAACTCCCATTGCCTTTTCCAGGCAACTCAGCTTCCAACAAAGTGTCTTTTTCAGAGTGCTTTGTTCCTCAATTTACCAAAAAGGAAGCAATGGGTGCAAGGGCAGATGCCGATTTAGTAAATGCACAGACTCCTATTGGGCAAGTCGCTTTTCCTGCAGTTGTTTATGCTGAGAGCTGACTTTGAGAAGCTGAGGTCAGCAAGGGAATATAGTTTATGGTTTGGCCTCAGAGTTGCTGTGTAATTTGTCTTCCAAGTCATGGTGTTCAGAAGAAACTATCTTCACAGTCACGGCATTTTTCTTCACCTCAGTACTAAATCTTGGCTTGTTCTTGAGCAGGTGAAGATGTTAGACAATTATTTACTGCTTGAGCCTATGATATCTAAGAAAGGTGAGGCCCATGATAATTTTCTTCTTTTAAAGAATTCTTTAATTCTAGCAGCTTCACTACAGAATATGCTGTATTCCACTAAGAATGATGGGACTGGTGAAACAGAACTGTTGATCAGTGATTTTACTTTGTTGGTGGTACCATATAAAAATTAACCCCTAGGTCTTTGATGCTACATTATAACTATCTAGTTCCAGTGGTAACACAAGCAGAATAACACTAATTTAAGTTCAGTTGTGAAGTAGCAGGCAAATGAAACAGTGGTACAGCTAATAAAGATACAAGAAAGATGCTGTTAAAACATATAAGTTTTCAGGGCCCTGATTACAGCCATGATAAAATGATAAAAAAACCAGTAAGAACACACGTAATCATGCATCGATCCCATTTCCCTGTTATTTCCCAAAAAAAAAAAAACCCCAAAACATAACCCAAATAAAGTAAAACATTTGTAACAAGTAAATTTCCAAAAATCTCTGGAAGATGTTGATGTCTGTTCAGCCACTGCATCATATTTCTTATTTCATTGCTCCCATACATGAAGGGAAACAGTCGTGAAAAGGAACAATGTTCTCATGGTTATAAAACACAGGACTGAGCCAAAAAGTCAATAGCCCTGCTCATGCTTCCAGCACAACTTCTACATAGTACTTTCTCTTTGTTTTGATTTCTCCTCTTTTAAACAAAAATAGTCATACTGAAGTAGCCAGAATGGAAGAGAAGCAGTTCAAAAGGTGTTTCTAAATCACTTTTCCATCTCAGTTGGACAGCGTGACAGAAATTCATAGTATTACTTGCAGCAACAAGGTTGGGTGAGTACAAACTGCCTTGTGTGCTCCCAGGCATATCAGGATGGCAAGGAATTATTGGTTTTGCTGGTGATGAGCTTTTGTCTCAACAGGGTCAGGGCTGAAACGTTTGACACCTTCCTTCTAATGTAAGGTAGTTGCTCAAGCTTTGGGCACACACAATCACCTTCCTTAAGCTTTGTATCAACAAACATCTTGGCAGGAGCTCACATTTCTGGATTACCTCTGCACATAAATATGACTTCATTTCCTTAAAAGCAAAAAGCAGATAGATGGGGCTGGAGCTTGTTTGGTGATTAACTCTGCCTCTTCCCCCTCCCACCCCCAAAAAGTTGGGTATAAACAGAAAATAATAGCTTGGAAGGACAAACTTTTCCAAAAGGAAACAGATTTATCAAAGAAAGGTGTTGTTCCATTGTGGGACAGGGTAGTGTGTTACAATGCTCTTCCAGTTGCTGAATTCATCCAGTTTTACTGTCCTACACCACCCAGATGGGCAAGGGAGGGCAGACCCACCCTATAGGCTATGGGTATCATTCCTCTTCTCCCCACAGGCAGGCACTTCAGTGTCAGAAAACCTTTTCCAGCAGTGGTGCCAGGTACTACTCTGGAGCCAAGTGTCTCCCCATTCTCCAACACTCCTTTCCGCCAACAGCCTGGACTGGTTTATGAAAACACGATCTGGTCCTCAAGCAAGGGCTTGTTCCAAGGCTCCATGAAATAATGGATGACCTTCAATTATTTTGGGCCATACCTACCACAGTAGGCCAACTAGAAATGAAATATTGAAGATTCAGAAAAAGCCCTGGATCTAGCAAGAGTGAGAGGGTGGGAAAGGTGATCCAGAGTTTTTGGCAAAGGGACTGACTCCTTCCCCACTCTGATTTTTACAGCTGCTGCTGTTAGATGCTCCTAGGAGGGTGTCAACTTGGTAGGTTCACAGAACAACAAGTTTTCCCAGTCACGGAAAAACAACTGCTGCTATTGTACGATGATGGTGAAATCAAAGCCCTCCAACTCCTGAAAGTCAAGAATAAAATCCACAGACCACTTGTAAATCAAGGAGACAAACTCAAGGGGTAACCACTTAAAACTGACAGATCAGATCCACAGTGTGACTTGGATACCACCATGTCAATTTATGCCATGTGAGGGATCCATCCTGTATATTTTAAAGCAGCAGACTTTGACTAGATTAGGCTGGCCTTAATCACAAAAATGTTCTCTTTAGGGAATGGCTGTCACCCAAAAGAGAATTAACAGAGCACAGCCATTGTTACCAGGAGAATGGAGGCCAAATACTTTTCTGGCCAGACCCTGTAGAAGGGTTGTAAGGTCATAAGTGAGAAATAAGTCTCCTTCCTAGCTCTACAAGCTCTCCAGCAGGACTCCATCAGGTTGCAGAACTACTTTACCTCTGGACAGGACTGCATACACTCCTTCAAAATATATACATGGCAGGTAGAAGAAAACTTGGAGAGAAAGCAAGAGAGATTCAGAGAATTGAAACTCAGACTAGGCCCTGTCTTTGCACACTCAACCAGCAATCTGGAACTAACTTATCTGCTAGGAAAATGTAATTGCTGTCATCGGCAATCCTCATTATACACTTTAACTGCCCCAGACTACCACATAATTGCATCTTCCTTCCTTTCACATACCAAGTTGCTAGCAGGTGCACACCCACCCAGCTTTCCCCATGTGAAATAACAGCATGATTCCCCCAACAGCAATCACTCCCTTTCCACCACATCTTGTCTCCAGGATTCTCAGGTGTACATAATATACACCTTCAAATGGTGACATAAGCCTTTTCCACCCTCTTCCATTAAAAACCATGTAGGATCCAGCAATGTGGTTTGAGAGAGACGAGGTAAACGTGCAAGACAAATAGAGACATCTTGCCAACTGCAGAGCGGTCTGGATCAAGACATACAATTCATTCAAGGCACAACTTTGTTGCCTTCATTTGGATTATGCAAAGAATAGATTTGGCCTGGAGACCAAATTGATCTGTCTGGATATAAGCTGATAGCAGTAATTAGAACATGGTATGAACTACTGCAACTGCTGGCATCTCTCCTTGGTTCTTTGCTGCCCAGCAGTCTCATTCAATTCATCACTATATTAAATAATGAAGCTTCAATTCTCAGCAATAGTTTATGCTGCCCAAAATATCATGTTCGAAACCTGTGCCAAACCTGGAAAGAATACAGAAACAGGCAATGAAAGTATGAGACAGATTCCTACACACAAAGGCATGAAGGAAAGGTCTACATAGTTCAAGGTGAAGACAAATCACAGGGGACGTGACAGAGCTATACAGAGTAGACAATAGCATAGGAAAAGCTGGCAATGACATGTACCCATGGGGGAAGCAAGAGCAATCAAAGTCTTTACTTATACCACAAGCATTTAGCTGCAGTCAAAAATAAAATTATCTTCCTCTTCTCCAAAGCCACGAGCTAGACACACAGATAATAATTCAAAAACAAGGAATAGTTTTTGAAAAAAGTTAGAAAGGGTCATAAGTTTGGGCACGTTAGACCCTGTGAATAAGAACTTGATTTAGGAAGAAAATTCCACCTTTAGCCTGGTTGTTCTGTTATCAACTACAGGATTTCTTGGGTCTGTCTCAAAAAGTTTGTGCTTTGGAGAAGGAAAGCTGGTCTGCTGGTCATTACCCTCTCTTGTTTAGGACTTCCTGTGCTACTCTGCCATGCTTCATTTGTTGGATGTAGAGGGAAGGTGAGGCTAGAAATTCAATAAAAAGAAATCAGCAGTCAGAGCATCTGACCTTTCAGGCATATTCTAACCTGGGGACTGCCTGAAGCACACTTTAACCCAAGTCCTCAGTGAAGCAAAGATGCCTACTGACTTTTACGGGATTTGAATTAAGCCCTTTATGCAACTATCTCAACTAGATTTCCCTCTCATTCAACAGTCCTCTTTGCTCCATCACACTGTATAGTCACATTTCAGCTCCAAGAAATGCTGTTTATCACACTACTTAAGGAGCTTTCAAAATGTTCCAGATTTCAGCAATTAGAGGTCCTTCCTATAATGAGGCCTGGAATTTATTCTGCTCCTTGTTAGAACCCTTCTTATATACCAGTTCTTCTGGTATGTTAAAAGATGTAAGACCTCCTTCCCTCTTCTCATCAGATGCATGGGGTTATTTCAGCCACAAGGGGAGAAAATTCAAGAAGATTGTTTTAAGAACCACAGTACCTATAAAAATGCTGCTTATTAACTTATAACTTTTGTCTTCCTGCTAATTTTAGGCAAAACTGAATCTGCCTCTTGCAAGCACTGGCCTGCCTGAAAACCAGATCTAGTTCAAGGATCCCCAAACTGTACCATTTCCAGGAGGGGGGAAAAAACCACCAAATAACAATGAGAATTTTAAAACACAAACATTTGTAAAAGACAGAAGGAATGGGTGAGGCAAATCTACTGACTGGAAGATAAAAAAACCCCAGGTCATGCATTGGCTTGGTTGTCTCATTTGACACGCACTGTAACACAAGAGGAATGGTTAAGCTCAAGTTGGAACAAATTTCCTCTGGAACATCTCCCTTCAGGAGGGAGATGAGCTGCCACCTGCTCAGCCCCCGCGATGATGCTGCCTCTCAGAGAGCAGTTGGCATGCTGAGGCCTGGCACACTCTTCACACACATCGAGGTAGCAGTGCTCATCACAAGTGAGGCTCTGAGTATGCCCTTGCCAGCAGCATCCTTCTCAGAAGTGACATGCAGGAAGACCTCAACACAAGGCCCTTGGCACTTTTGCCTTCCTCAGCCCACAGAGCCAGCAGTCCCTGGCAGACCAAGGATGTACTCCGCATGCTTCCAGGTGGAGATCATCCAATTTGCAGGCAGGCAAAGCAAGAGTCCCAGGACCTTTGGTTTGTGTAAGCCCTCCAACAAATCCCAGGGGCTATGCAAGGGGTAGCCTGGCCATGCATTCTTGGTCTCCTGATGGGTTCAGCTGGGTAGACAGCACCTCTGACAACAAGCACACCTAAGGAAAGGCTCAGAGTTACCAACTGGCTCATATTGCATTTACTGAGGAACAGGGTCCTTTTCCCTCTCCTCATTGCAATTTTCCAGGCAGGCTTCATGCCTGCCTGAAGCCTCCCGAGGCTTTGGAGAACTGCTCATTTGGGTCAGTCAGCTTGGTAGTTTGCATCAACAGTCTGGGACATTCGCATCAAGCCATCCATTAGAATTATGTCCCCAGGATATTTGAATTGCACCGACATGACGTGACTTATAGCAGGTTTCAGATGAAGAGGGTATTTCTGAACACTCCAACTTCTCTTTCCAAAACGTTTTTGGTTTAAGTGGTAAAGCTCTCTGGAAAATACTGTTTATGCTGGTGTTGTATAAATACATCACGATGCTACTCTCTAGCAAGAGCAGAGGCCAAGGATTCTACTGTCATTAGGAAGGTGCACCTACTGCATTTTATTAATATCAAGTAGATATCAAGGTCTTCAAAACATCTTCAGTAATTTAGGACCAGAGTTCATGAGGAACCCATCACTTCCTTATGACTAAGTGAGATATTTTGAAGAGCTACTTAGAGATCCATTTCTAGCACGACTCAACAGTACTGTGCTTATCACCCTGAGATCTCTTGCTCTGCTTAATATAAACAAGAACATGCAGAGGACTTATGTCCAACTCATGTTGCACACACACTGCAGGAGTAAAACATAGGTGTTTGAGAAGCTTAGCTTCTACTCTTGTAGAGCCACATCTCCTAAATGTTGGTAACTCGATTTTCAGTTTTTTTATGGGGAGTACCAAAATGTCCCAAGGCCTTATATTTTATCAGTACTGTACCTGCTAACAGCTGACACTCAGCTTGCCTGGCATCTTCCAATACAAGTAACCCACTAAACCTTTCTTTTTTTCCACTTCCTGCTGACCACTATAGAACCTGGAAGGCCATGCATGGGTCTCTGCATACACAGGCATGTGTGAACACACATGTGAGTGTGTGTGTATGTCCATGCATCTATGTGACCAATGCCCTCTAGAGGGAATCGATGTCCCAGCAAGACAGCTGCGCTTAAGCCAAGGGTGCCAGAACTGGGTACTGCTGGCCAGAGCTGTTGAGACCACTCTCATCACTGATGTTCTCACCAAAAAGCCTACTGAGAAAGGTATTCCATGAAAAAAGTGTTAAAAGTAGGTTGGGGTTTAAAAAAATATCTAGGATGTGCCATTCTTTGACAGTTAAGGGGCTCTCTTGGAGGATATTTGGCAGCGCTAACTGCATGGTGTACAAGTTTCCTCCCCAAACACTACTGAACACTGGGGCCAGGGAGGCAGAAAAGATGAATTGGAAGCTAATCCTCACTTGATGAGGCCTTTGCAAAGGGCTGGTTTAAGAATCACCAACTGCCTGAAGGTCCTTTTCTACCAACAGAGCATCTTTAAAGCAGCTGGTCCACCACTTGGGATGTGTCTGCATTTGAGGGAACATGCATCAGCTGGCCAGAGAGACAGGGAAACACTGGGTGAAACTTAAGTGAACTCATTTCTTCTACCAATGAAGCCTTTCAGCCAGGTCAGAGCAGGCATACTTGTAGGAAAGAGATAACTGCTTTTGGTGTTGCTGTCCTCCTCTGCCAAGCCAATGCATGCATACAACATACCTCTCGCCAGGTATTTCTGAATGCTGGTTAAAGAGAGGGAGCCTTTATCTGGTTTGGCCTTCGTGAAAGTGTATGAATAGGGAACTTTCTCTCCAAATGCAACCTTGATCTAACCTTTCTACGTATGACTTTGATCTATAGACCCTGACATGTACACAGCTTTCATCAGGGAGCTGCCGTTTTGGAGGAAGGACCCAATGGAATGAGTATATTTATATCTCAAACACTTTGTAAAGCTGTTACATACAGTACAGTCTATTCTCTTCCATTGCATATGTATAAATAGTCTCCTCTTCATCTAGGGGTCAGTTGAGCTTGTATCTCAGTGCCTGCTCCAAACTCAGAAGCTCACTCAGTGTGTCTGCTTGTACCTAGCAACTGCTCCAGGTACACGAGTTTCTGCTGTCACACATGCCTTAAATCCTGTTGCCACAGATCCACCAAGGAGCCTCCAAGGCTCCTTAAAAACCTAAAAAGCAGGTGCTTGCCTTAAAGTCCCACCTGTAAAGCCTCATATGCCAGATACTGTGAATACATGCTGCCGCAAAAACCCCAGCTAGGGGGACAACACTCAGAGCACTGACAGACTTCTGCTCCTATTTCAGCCAGTAATTTTGTGGCCAAGAGCATATTACAGGATGTGGGAAAGCAGAATTCATCCCTGGGCTTCCCAGTTTAGGGCCAGGGCTTGATTCCAGCTTTCCAGTGTCTGTGTGTATACTTGGCACAGTACAGCCTTGGTCCTGCTCTAAACCCAGCCCTTCTGGTACCAACCAACAGAAAACACTTAAGTATCTTCCTTGACTTTCTAGTCTATTCTAGTTATGGCTGCCAACATGGGATCCTTTTTATTTAGTGCATACTTTATTGGCTCCTAAAGAGCGGTATACCCCTGTTGAGGTAGAATCTATAGACCTGCAAGTTGATAAGGATTCAAGAGTCTAATGCACTCAAAGGACCTTTGTTTTATCAGGTAAGAGGAAAGACCTCCTGGGTGGTCAACATCCCACTCAGTCCAGCCTTTTGCTGAGATTGAGAAAAGCTGTACCAAGCAGTTGGTCCAAGGGCAATGCTAGCTTAGAAATGGAGGAACCTCTGTTGACTCCTGCAGTGTTTATCCTCCCTAGAAACCCTGCACAGTATTTATCTGCTCTCCAATGCTTTGTGCAGTCTGGCTTTAAATGCCTCAAGCATTGAAGCTCCTTGAGTTTAGACAGACCAACAGACCAGCAATGTGGAAACACTTTGCCAAAAGCCATCTTACATATTGCTTTTGCCTCATTTTTATCATCTTGCTGCTCTTGTTCAAATTGTTTATCCCCTCAAGGATTATTTTTTTTTATGCTTACTTTTTTCTCCTCAGAGTGGGACTTGGTTTCCCAATGACTACTGGACCTTAGCTTAGCATTTGCAAAACCTAACAGAAAAATCACCCAGTAATGTTTTACAGTTATCAGTAAAACTTTTAATGCTTATTTTTAGTCATTCTTCAAAAAAAGTGCAAGAAATGCTCTTTCCAAACCTCTGACCAAGTCTGCTGGGCAGATTTATTTATGCATGATCCCAAAATCCTGAAATCATAATAGTTCCAGTAAAAGAGAAAAGAGGAAGAGAAAGGCACTTTATGGGATTTTTGGTTGGTTAAGTCCACATCTATTTCTGTTCGATATGCAAAGCCAATTTGAGCTCCCTGACCACCATCATTCTCCATTTATTAGACTTGTTTGTATAATTTCTAAAAATAGAGAGGCACTATATTTTTGTTACATTAGAACATGAGTTTTTCTTAAAGACTGGGATGTTAAGGAAAAAAGCCACTTGGGGAAAAGGCAGGAAAAAGTTAAGAACATTTCCTTCAGCCAGCTTCTAAAACACACTGTGCGTTTCCTCTCTGCATGAGTTGGAGAACAGTTTTGGAAAACTGTTGTTTCCCACACACTTTCATCTCATGGCTGGTTTCAGAGACAAGTATTCACAGCTGCATGAAACAACTGAGAATCTGCTATTTGCAATTATTATTCTTTTCTTGATCGATAAGAATCTGGAGTGCTTACATATGGCTCCTTTTGTCCTTTCAGTCCCATTCCTGTCACCAGCCTGCTGGCTTTGTGCAGGGCTGCCCATGTCTCACCCATAGGATTTCCCCCCAGACACAAAGCTGGCAGGCAACCACATCCCTACCATTCACTCTTGCAGAAGGGTCCTGAAGACTTTGTAGTCATAGCCAAGTCATCCTGCTCTCTTCAGCTACCTGGACAGTATTAGCAGCTCAGAGCCTACAGCACTAAGATCCATTGGTACCAAAATTATTCCCCTTTTCTACTCTATTTGCTGGACACAACAGACTACCTGTAATTATGTTTGCTTTAAATCTGATCAGAACCAAACATTTCACACATGCTCTCCTACCAAAGTACTCTGTATTTCGAAATGTACTTGGGAGTTTCACTCAAGGATTTAAGAGCTTTGAAAACACCATTAAGCTTCACTGTTCCCGAAGGTGGTAAATGTTAGAGCATCTTTTTTCAAAATGTGTAAACTGAGGTTCATCAACTGTTTCAAGATTATACATTTTTCAGTGGTGCCCAGTGATAGGACAAGAGGTAACGAGCACAAACTTGAACACAGGAAGTTCCATCTAAACATGGGGAGGAACTTCTTTACTTTGAGGGTGTCAGAGCACTGGAACAGGCTGCCCAGAGAGGTGGTGGAGTCTCTGACTCGAGACATTCAAAACCCACCTGGACATCATCCTGTGCAACCTGCTCTAGGTGGACCTGCTCTGGCAGGGTGGGTGGACTAGATGATCTCCAGAGGCCCTTTCCAACCCCCTGTGATGCCACGATTTCCATAGCATAGGTGAGAAAAACCCTGAGACTGAGTGTAGAGCCATACACTGCTGCTGTGAGCCATAAGGCACTTACAAACAGCACCACTTTTCTCCCTGCCTCTCTCTCAGCAGGACTCAGTGAAAAATATCATCTTCCCTTTCCTGGTCTACTCTCACATCTGTAGACACCACAAATTATACCTATCAACCTTTGGAAATACAAGTTAATCCCATATCAGAAACATGTTCTCTTCCTGATGACTGTTCACTTGGGACTGTCAGTGATGTCACCTCTGTGTATTACATGCAGGTGGGAGGTTTGGCAATGTCAGATACCAACTGCCACATCATGACCCCTTGCTCAGGCAGAAGAGGCCCTTCCCGTTGCACCAAGGGAAGGCACTAAACAGCGTTCACAAGAGTATCCAAATTTGGCGCTGAATAAGTGCCAAATGCCTGAGACCTGAATAGGAATGGACTAACCTCAAGGAAAACTCATGCGTTAAACTCAGCTATGCTTCCCATAATAAACATGAACTCACAGGTCCTCCAGCAGGTCAGATCAGGTATCCATACTGGTGACAGGCAGCACGAAGATGAAATACCTTGCTCCTTAAACACACAGCTCCCAGTAAGAAGCTACATAACCTTACGCAACACTAGGAACAGAATTAACATCCTAGCAGTGTGTTCCAAATGTGGTGTTTACAGACAGGAGGGGTAAAAATCCCCCACTAACTCTAGGCAAAGTTGCCCCACAGATCACTTTCCTGTATAACAACCAGTCTTTGTGGTCTTCAAACTATTCCCACCCACCCAGGAGTCCTGAAGGCTGTGTGATGGGAGCACGAAACAAGACTGAGTGAAACAGTCTGACTTACTCCAGCATACAATAGCTTCTTCTTCTCATCGGGGTTATTTATATTATCTTCCACCCAAGACACCTCCAGGACCTTACAAGCGCACACGCGCAAGAGACTAGGTATCTGCCATGAAATCTGCAGGCGCAGCGTTTTACCAGGTGGGACATGAACAATCACCAGACAACACTAGAGACCTTTATTTGTCTTCTGGAGAAGCACCTCCCGAGTGCCAGCAGAAGGGCACGTAGTTGATCTAAGTTTGCCAGGTCAGTTTTTAGCACAAACTGCTCCCATTTGCCTCCTCCTCCTCCCCTGTTCAGCGCGTCTTCCCTTCCTGGCACGCAGCAGCCTTGAGAGGAAAGTTACTGTGCCCAGGGAGGGCTTGGCGCTGCACTAATGTACGTTGACAGTGTGTTTTCTTCCCTGGCGCCCGGCCACGCACAAATCCCCTTTCTGAGTCACTCCCAGTGAGAAAACCAACACCGGCATTCTGCTCTGCTGAAATGGTAAGGCTGAGAGAGCAAACATAAAAGGAGCTGCCTATCAGAAGGGGCCAGGGATGAGCCGATGTCTGGAAGCATTGGAAGCGAGGGGATGGAATTCCTATAAATGCAGTGTAACGCTGATAAGGGGGAAGAAAAAAAAAAAGTAGTAAAGGATGCTGGAAAAATACCACTTGGCAGAGCAGGTGATACACACTTCCATCAGTGACCTATAGCAAAAGTCAAGCCCCATAGGCCAGAATCTCACTTTCTCCTTTTCCTCTTATTTTTATTGCCGTAACATTTCTCACATACATCGGGGGCCAGTTTTGCCCTGCTCTATACAAACGTGTCAGATGCCATTTTGGCAAGTACCAGGGTTGAAACCAGGGACCAGCAGAATAATAAAAGCAGGATTCTCTGCAGCTTGAGGTGGAAAGCCAGGACAGCCAGCTGGGAGCTATAACAGACCAATATCCTCTGCAGATCGGGCACAGATGTGGACATGTAACCACAGGCCAGTGTGTTACACAAACACATGTGGCCAAACCATGCCTTGAATGCTTACAGCCTGAACCAGCAACGGAGGCAGAGGAAGAATGGGACAAGCACAAGATTGCTGCCAAGGTGAGGAACAAGTCTCTAGTTTTCTTGAGAGCGAGATCAGAACACAGAAGCTAATCTAGACCTCTCAATTACTAAAGAAGACTCATCCACAAAACCACACTTCTTCTGACTTCTTTGCATTTCTACATACAGGCTCCAGAAATGGAGAGGAACCTGAGGTGACATTTTCTCAGTAACCCAGCTTCCCTTGGGCTGCTTGGCCAGAGTTATTGAAGTTATTAGTTACTTTCTGTTGAAGTGAAACAGGTGGAGGGGAACAAGTCAGAGGCTTGCTTGGCCCAAAGGTAACCTGTCTTCTGCCTTGGAAAAAAAGCAGAACAAATGTCAGCAGGGCTCCATTCAAGCACTCCGATGACTAAGTCCTCTCAGAAACCTTTAGATGCAGCCTCTAATACACATCTCAAGGCAGAAACATGGCAGCCCATACGAGTCATAGGTCACTGTGTGAAGCCCTCTCACTTCAAGCCAGATACTAGTAACAGGAGCATCTCAGGCATGTTTGGGACCATTTACAGAATCACCAGCTGGCAATTCCTTCCCGACCTTTCCTCACAGCAAAGACATAAAAAGCAAATATATAACCACATAACCAGTTACACTTACTGTGTACTTGAAAGCAATCCTATGCTCCAGGCTGCTAAAAGCTAGGTTGAAGAGCAGATTTCTGTTTTCAAAGCACTCTCTGACCAAGTAGTAATTAGATGCTACAAGCAGAGGGTCCTTGGCTATTCCTGTGATCCATTTCTCTCAGCCTCTCCTCCAACCCCTGTAGCCCCCCAAGTTGCTTCTAGCAGGCCCCTTCTAGCACCTCTTTCTCTAGAGATGCCCTGCTTCCCCTCTCACCCTGCTCAAACAGCTCCCAAGCCTCCTCTTTTGCATATCACCAATATTTGACCAGTGTTGGATGTGTCAGCATTAGCACATTAACATTCTTCTAAGAGGAAGGACAGAGGCATTGATACCATAGAAGCATCAAGACATGCTATAGCAGGAAGCAGGAGGAACAGCTGCCTGAGGAATCATCATGACCTCCTACAACAGTTGTACCATCAAGTAGTCACTTGATAAACAGGTAAAAGTTGAGGTGCTTGAAACTACAGATGCACTAAAACATGACAGGGTCTAGATGCATTCCTCTTTCTTCCTTTGTAAGTGCTCTAAATCAAGAGATGCCTTTTTTTTTTAAGATAAAATACACTCTGAAACTTTGGATTTGAACAGATGCAGCCATCCAAAGCTATTGCATTGGAGATGGGGGAAAAACTGGCAGCATAATATAGCCTTGCAAGGAGAAAAGGCAGAAGAACCAACTTATTTCCATAACTACAGTGTTGCGTGCTGTACACCAAATAATATACAATCCATACACCAAGTTATGTATGATCTCATACACAATAGATCAGGATGCCCAGAGGATTAATTATAACTCGGTGGTTTTAGGCAGATACTCCGGTCCACACAATTCTGAGAAGTGGCAATCAGCGGGGTAAGTAAAAAATATGAGTGGACATTGAATGACTTCAAACACCCAGGAATAGCACAGGAGACTAAACCTTGTGGCAACCACCGTGGAATGAGACGTATAAATAAGACTAAGTGAAAATGGAGATTGCACACAAGGCATAAACTCAATGGAGCTCAGCATCTCCCAAGATTAGGTCTCATACTGGACCCTGGTGATATGACCACAATATCCCTAGTAGCTGTCCTCAAAGCAGTTGGCCTCATCCTGTCTCCTGACACTAGTTCATGACAAGAGCATCTCCCCCTTGTGCACATTAATGCTCACGTTTAAATGCATCTGTACAACACAAGTGTGTGGCACCAGTTCTCACAAGCCCTCACAACCAGGGTGTTAACAGTTGCACCCATAGAATTTCTTCTGGAAGGGAAACAGCACTCACCAAATCAGGATTAACCAAAACTAAGTCTATATAAAAACTGCAAGAGGAAAGCATAATTCTGATGCATAGTATGAGGCTTCACAGGACTTCAAATTATAGTAAGAGCCTTCTATACCCAAGCTACATAAAGGAGTCATCAGTTGCTCCTAGAAGCAGAGCTGGGATGCAGAAAGTCTAAGTTCGAGTTCTCTCCAAATCTTATGGCTGAGGACCCTCCCTTGAGCTCTGCACTGTGTGGGTATTTTTTTGGCTTCCCCTCCCTTCCCCAGCATACACAGACCAGCTTAGGACTACCCTGTATGATTGCTCTGGGGCAAACCCTTTGGTTTTTCCAAAACAGGGCTTCAGACTTAAAAGGTGTATATCTACACATGTGTGTATCTGTACATACATGCTGATATGTGTGTGCACACATACACATGTGCACATACAGACATAAAGCTCAGGACCAGTCCTGTTGAGTCTGTGCAGAAACACCACTAGAGTCAGGTTAGTGCTTCTGCACAGCCCAAACCATGGGCTGGGGCACATCCATAGCTGAGATGAATCAGCAGAGATCGAATTTTTTCATCACCTGACAATCCAACACTAAGTGCCTCTTTGTGCTGGTTTAAAACAAACTGAAAAGACAAGTTACACACCTCCTGGGAGAAAAGCACATGCTTGTTTAAAGCCATAGCAATCGCCTCCTCGCGCTAACAGTGGTACCAGGTGCTGGAGTCATATCGCTACCCTTGAACTTATCCTTGCATGAGTCATCTCTGAGTTTGTTGAAGCTGACAGGTTATTTGAAATCACTACCCATGGATTACATTCAAAGGGAGCTTTAAAATATTTTCCAATTATTTTTGCTTCCACTCCACCAAACATTGTTAATTAAGAGCTATTTCCAAAACACGCTATATTGTGGCAGTGCTATACCCCACAGGAGATGCACCAACTGGGTTGGACACTTTCCAGCTCAAACTCTCAGATGGCCAAGCTGTCCTTATTCTTAGAATAAGGTGCTCTTTATGGGCAGAGAATTTATACTTTTTCTTTATTTACACGGCAGCCAAAGGGTAATGCATGGCTGTGGGGAAATCCAGCTGCCTAGCTTGATTTTGGCATTTTGATGTCCATTCACTGCCAGTGATATAGGTAAGACTTTTCTTCATTTATTCCTCGTTTCATTTCCCAGGGTGTATTTCTTCATGCTCTGCATAAAGACCTGGCCTGTGCTCTGCCCACCTGGGCATGACAACATGCGACGCTCAGCCCCTTCCTGCGAGCGCAGTAAGAGCAAACTGGAAGCAATTTTACAGCTCAAGAGTCTTGGGATCCAGCTTTTAAGTCTTGCATTGATTGTTGGGCTTGGCTAGCACTGTGCAATACCTGGTAGTTTCTGTTTGCAAAGATTTCACACTTCTGGATTTTGTCTATTTTGCATTCCTAATTTTTTTTTTTTTTTTACATCCAAAGCTCAGTATGGGGAGAAAGCCACAAATATACAACAGAAAAAAAATCTCAGTGCTTCAAAGAGTTACCTGAAAATATCCCAGCAAGTGCAAAAATCACAACAGGTTCTAAAAAAAATAAAAATAATTCAACTTTGTATAAAAAGTTACCCTTTCTCTTTGGAAGGTTTCGGAGCTTCAGAATCCTTTTCACAACATGCTTAATTTAGAATTGGTAAAACACATTAAGTTACCCATGTTTTATCGTTTTGAAGTTTCATCCTGAAGAAACATTGGGAATTTTTTTGAAAAAAGCTTCACCATACATGCTAGTTCACATTAGAATTGTTATTGATGCATAGAGACTCTATATAAATAAATAGATCAAACTACTCATTAAAATAATTTCATTTAAAATGGCACAAGATTAATTTACTCCAAGACATTCTAAAAATTAATTAGTTTTAAAACAGCTTATTTTCCAAGCCTCCAAACTGCTTTTACCAAACAAAAAAAATCTTTAAAATTAATCTTTCATCAGAAGCTTTGAAAACTTGTATTAAGAATTTCAGAAGGCCTAAGTTTCCTCTTTTAAAAAAATAGTAATACTTCTGTTAGTTAACTAACCCATCGAGCAGCAGCTCTGTCTGGTGAAAACAGGTCCAAGACACCAAGCATATGCCTAGATCTGGATTTTTCCAGAGCTCAGTTCTCCCTCCATAGCCATGCATACTTTCTTGATCACCAAAAGTAGGTGCAGAGGTCTGCAGTTCACCAGAAAACTTCACATTTTGATCTTGAAGATCATGAACTGTTCTAATCTGGAGTGTTTGTTCAATTTTACAACTATTTTTACTGATTTAAAGAGTGTTTTCACACTGCCTCTCCTCCCAGGCATGTTTAAACAAGCAGCTGTGTGCAGTGCCAGAATTCAACAGAAACATGTTCTATAGACAAGTAAACAAAATACCCGATGGCTTTAGCTACCCACACCACGAAGGGATTTTGAGCAAGTCACTTCAAATTATGTTTTGGTCTCTGGACACAAAGCAGAGTTGGTTTAGAGTTCTTTGGCTGTGTTTTGGGTTGTGGTTTTTTTTATTGTCTTGTTTTTTAAGCCATTGGCTGGACCATACTCCCCAAAGACGTGGTCTATTCATTCTGTTCCAGCTTCAAGACTCAAACTGGACTTGATTTCAGTAAGAACTGCGTGGTATGTAATGTGGTTATAATTTAGCCTGACAACACAGGGAGTCATCTCCACCACACATGGCTTGTGTGCCCTGTGAGTGCAGGCCAGACCAGCCAGCCATCTGAACATCCAGTCTAAATAGACTGGTTTTGATAGGCTTTAATTAACCACACCACTGGCCGGAGAGCTGTGTCACAGCTGAGGAAGTGGGAATCACAGCCCTAGGGATGGCGATTGGTCCGGTCACACTGTAGTCAGGTTAAAAAAGAAAAGTCAAAGAAAAACAGCAGCTTTCCCCGAGAGCCAAGGTCAGTCTTCACCATAAATCTGTTGGCAGTGGCACGGAGTGACATACCACCTCCTCCCACATGGAGCCAGGGACAGCCCGCAGGAAGCGGCCACCGCCATGGCAGGACCAGGCAGCTGGCTCCCACTGCCATGTTTATCCATCCCTGGGATACTCCAGCAGTAAATTTCCCATGCAGGCAGGAGGGAGGAGAGCAACCCACAGGTGGCTCTCGCAGAGATCACAGCTTTGTCAGCAAGAGCTGAAAATACCAGCTAGCTGGCACGGCTTCAGAGATAGGGCCCCCCCGCCTTGCCCTTTCCTCCACAAGCACCTTTCCCGAGTCAGATGTTAGCACAAGGGCCTTCACCGTATCCATCTATAAACTCTTCCTGGAAGACTAGCACATCTTGACCTGGGATCGGCTATTTCCCCCATCACTGGAATTTCTTTTTGCTTTTTATTGATGTTAGAATGATTCTTTCAATTTTTTTTTTCTTAATAACAGATTCTAGGTCTTGAAATGACTCTGTTGGAGCCCACCGTCTTCTGCATCACCAGCACCCCAGAGAGCACATTCACAGTTCAGTTCTGATAACCCAGGAAAAGAGCTGACTTCATTTCACTACTCACCAGCCCAGCTGATGAACCAGCCCTACCTCATCACAACTGCAATTTGGGGCTCCCCCAGGCTGAAGGTCTCAGCTGCTGCTGAATCTGCTCTAGAACAGCAACTGCAGTCTCAGCTCCACTGTGGCAGACACTGGCAAGGATGGAGGTGAAACTACAACAACCTGTATCCAAATTATCCAGCGCAACTATTGGTGACACCACAATAGGCTGCTCTGGACACCTCCCTGCTCCTTCTGTCAACATTTTTGCTTGCCTGTATTTCATGTAGAAAACAAGCCTGCTCCAAATCTGGAGGACCTTTCCCCCACTCCTTTCATTCTTTTCTCTGTGCTCACATGTCCCTCCTCGCAGGAACATTTACTGTTTTGTCATCGACTTGCATCAAGAGCCAGGAGGCATCTGACAGCATTACGTCAGTGACAGACAGCACATCCTTCTCATCTGGTCCCTGTTTTGTGAAACACAACTCTCTTTACTTGAAGCAGAACACCACAAGTTCAGTATTTACAGCATAAGCACCACATTAGATGGGAACATTAGAATCTTCTGCTGTGTAAGATTTTGGCATTTCCTCACTTTTATGGTTAAGAACTGTTGACATCATAAAATAAAAGCTAGAGCTGAGGTTCAAGATGTTTATTATGCTGAGGAAGAGAACTGCGTGGTGTGGGAAGTTTCCAATACAAATAATTATGACCATCATTTTGAGCCACGGCCACACTGTGTTTCATATTTGCAGTTTGGGCTTGGGTAGATTTTGTTACAGGAGAGCGTGTCCATCAAACCCCACCGCACCGTGCACAGCAGTGATATTGAGAGGGCTCACATTAAGCGTACCGGATTCAGAATCCTATGGCAAGCTCATGAGTGTCACCGGAGCTAATACGATAGAGGAAAAAGTGATACAGCACCATGACAGAGCATTTGAAGAGCTGGGCATTCATTAAAGGAGGGCAGAGATGACTGGAAAATAAAAACTCATCCAAGGACAGCATTTCAGTGGACTTTCCCTGCACCTTCTCAGGCTTTTTTGGCATTTTTTTCAAGCAGCACCAAAACATATTTTAAAAGGTGTTACTACTTCTAATTGTTTCTTTACAGCCAAAACCAACAACGTATTTGCCTCTGTCCTAAGGTGTTTGCACTTCATCACTGCACTGACACTGTTCAGATGAACTGGCATTTTATTGTGGAGCTATTCTAGGGCACATAGTATTTTGTTGACTAACAGTTGCTGCACACAGGGGTTTTTTTTTTACTGTAGGGTTGCTCATAAGTAGCTGGGTTTTCATAAAAGTAGGTGGGTTATATTTTTGAAGGGAGGTAAAAATATTATAAGAGCTTGGAACTTCAAATTAAGCCACATTACGGGTGGTTTGAATATGAGCACTAGGTATTCAATTTTAGGGCCCAGAGTTGTTTCAGTGTGGCAATTCTATTCCAGCCAACAGATAGGAAAACAAGGTATTTGGAGCCTAACTAACATGTCTCTAAATGAAAGCAATACACTGGCATGAAATGCCAAATTTGAGGTCTCTCATAAATAAACCCATTTAAGCCCTCCTCCCTAGTCTACAAACTCACGCCTTCATCTACCTAAAAATACATAACTTCCTCAGGTTAAATGGTGCCACCCACAGTAGTAGAGTTGCCTGGTGTTCAAGTTTCAAATTTTGCCAAGACTCTTACTGATGGGTTTCACTTCCACCTGAAAATGACCACAGCTGGGCAAATAGCGGTTTTCAGTCCAGTGCAAAACTGAAAAATCCAGGAAATGCAGTTTGCACTGACTCAAAAGATTATTTTTTTTTAAAAAAAGGAATTCTTTAATGACTTCTTAAAGCCAGAAATAGACAATTCCTCCAAAAGCTCTCCAGGTTATTTAACCATATTGAATGCCTGTTGGATTTTTTCAAAAACGTCAAGATGTTTCAGCATTTCTGTAATATTTTGTTCTGAAAACACTGAAGCAGAACATTTAGACTTTTTAAAGGAATGGCTTTTTTTCCAGGAGAAACAATTTGTAAACAACAATCTGACAACCTGGTGTTTCAGACACAGGGAATGTAAAAGTTGAACAGACTTTGCTATTCCCTGGAAGACTCTGTCCCCCTTAAGAAACAAAAACTCAGCATTTAAGCATGTGAACAGGCATATGTTACACCTTTAAAAATTTGAAGCCTAAGGACTTGTAGAATCAAGCTCTATGTGAATCCAACCTGTAGATTAATTATTATTATAGACATCCAAGCATCTCACAGTACAGGCATTCCCAGATAATTATTGCATCTATAGTGTCATTTGAGATGTCTGTGAAAAAATAAATCCCATTTGGATGAAAGACAAAACACTATGTCTTCTCCTCATGAGTTTCATGCAAATAAAAGCAGAAAACAAATGTTTTGCACACATCAACCACTTGAAAGCATCTATTCATACTGTAAAAATGGTGCCATTCTGTAGGCAAGCAATGCCCCAGGTTTTTGCCATCCATCATATTTTCTCTTGTAATTTTACAGATAATGACCAAATAAGCAACTTTCTAATCTCACAACTCTGCAGTTCTCTATGGCAGAAACCCCTGGATCAAAGATCCAAAGAGACCCTACGCACCATCTGCTACACGTGGTTAACAGAACATTTTAAATTTAATTAGTGGTGCATACTGCATTATCCAACTTACTCACAAGTCCTGGTAACTCCATGTGCAAATTAAGCACAGAATTGCACTAAATGTGCATTGCACTGGTCTCTGCAGAGAATGGAGTGTTTCACTAAGCTAAGAACATAGGGGAAATGGGTGAGTTGTGGACCCTACTGAGAGTTCTTCTCCCACCTTTACCACCATCCATCTCTAACAAACTGACCTGAACACACCTCTGTTTTACATAACCAAAGCTTACCACTCCCCTAAAAAATGAGAGAAGTCCTGAGCCACAGGTGGGGGTCACTTTAAGTGTTTCACTTATTTTCTTCCAGATATTTATCATTTCACTCCCCAGGAAGTACATACAGAAGATGTCAACCAAGCCACCTGCCCACATCTCAAAGTCCAGCAAACAAGACACTCCCCAGAGCCACAGAAGCAGCAACACAGGAGCCTAAACACTTCTTTCTACAGAAATAACTGCAGCAAAGGAAGCAGCTCCAACCTTCTGCCACACCATCCTGCCTGCCAGCACACCTGAACTTTAGCCTTCAAGATTTTCCTCATCCCTGGCCATTCTGCTGAGGCTGCCAATAAGAGCAACAATTAGTGTCAGTTGTGATGGGAGGCTCTGCAGTGCTGACATATGACCCCACAGAAACTGGACTGTGCCCAACATTTCTATTTCCACAAGCCATTAAACAGCTGTCAGAGAGTTGACCTATAATTCCTCCTATCCCATCCCATGCAAATTCCGAGTTGGTGACAAAATGTGAAAGGCTCTAGGTACCCACAGTCACCCAGGCGTCTAGAACAAGGAACCGTCTAATCCACAGTGCCGCCTGTTTGATGGCCCAAAGAATTTTACAGCCAAAGATAAACACACCTCTCCAATTTCCAGCCAGCTACAGCTTCAAGGGCAGGCAGTCTTCTCTCCTGCTTTATACTATTAGTAAGGAACTGGTTGTTCTTCAGGAAAGATGTCAGAGATCCAGCTGCCACCACCTACCGAAAGAGATTGATCACCTTCAATTCTGGCAGAAATCTCCCCTATCAACTGCATGTTTACATGGCATTCCATCCCTTGAATATCAGCCTGTCCCAGCAAATTCTTTCAGGCTAGGTGGTACTGTCATTTTAATGTTGATATACACAAATGAAAAGGAAAAAAAGTCTGCAGTCATTTGGCAGTGATAAAATCCCTTTTAGATCACCAGTTTCAGTGGCAATTTTTTCGCCAGTAAATTCAAATAGACAACGTAGGATTAAAGGTGGAGCATGTTAAGTAACAAGCTCTCTTCATCTCCCACAGATTTTTTATTTCATTTATTTGTTTACACCCAGCCCTCTTCTTTTCTTCCCATTTCCACATCTCTTCTTCCTTTCCCTCCTTCCATTCCCACTCTTTACTATACATACATATGTATTAAGGAGGATCATGGTATCATCCAACATGCAGATAAAGTAAGACCTGCTCTCAGAGCACACAGTAAGATTAGAATGTGCACAGAAAATTCACGTCATAACCTCTCTCTTTAAACCACTACTAATTCTGCCCCATTCCCTTTACGTCTCATCTCCCCACCTCTGCTACACATAATAGGTGTTCCCCATGCAGGTGGGTACAGCAGTGGCTGGGACAGAGCTCCTCACCGGGCATGGAGATGAAAGCCTGTTACACATTTTTTTATTTATGGCCTGTAAAATGCAACGTGCAGTGTTACATATGAGAGACCCTGTAAACAAGCTGAGGGCCAGTTGCTTTATACAGCATGGAAAGTTTCTGTTTCTTGGAACAGACGGGTCAGCTTGGAAGGAAGTCAACCCTCAAGGTCTTTCTCCCTCTTTGGGGCTCATCTGAAACAGCAGCTAACCCTGAGAGCACTGCCCAGGCATTAGGAAAGCCAAACAAACAAACAGATCAGTGTAAGGCATGGCCTCAGCTGCAGTGATGTTTCCATTTCTTGATGGGCCAGGCACTCAGAGGTGGGGTTGTGTCATCAGACCAGTAGTATTTCCTCAACTGAGAGGGTCAGCAGTCTGGAGATTTCTGCTAATGAGATGCACAGCTGGGACTGGCAAGCAGCAGTTGTCCCAGGGTTAATACATGCCTGTGTGCCTCTCCTGACAGACTTGGGAAACCAAGGAGAGAAAACCTGAGAACTGTTCCCGAATTAGATCGGATGGTCCCACACCAGCTTCCCAGCACCGGGTGCCCATAGGACAGGGGGAGAGGCTCAGATACAAGCTGCACACTGATGGCAGGTCCAGCACCAGTGAGGGTGAAGAGGAAAGTTCATACGCGCCTCTGCTCCCCTTTCCAACTCCCCTCCTGCACCAGCTGAGCCTACTCTTTCTGCTTTGCTTCCCCACCTACACCCCGCAGCACTCCGACTTTCCTCCCCCCCAGCTCCCCGTACCTAGTTCAGCTCCAAGCTGTCACTCAAAAGGATGACATGTCTGAAAAATGTCCAGATGCTTCAGCTATTTCTATTCTGCCTGGCATAAGGTGAATATCTGAGTCAGCTGGCTGTGCTCTGTCAGGTCTTCTGCAGCCAGCATCCTGCCCCTCAAAAACACCCACCTAATTTTGGAAACACCAGTCCTAACCTTGGTGCTCCTGATGAGAAGCAGAAAAACACACTTGGCTTAATCCCATCTGCAGAAAAGGATCCAGAGAAAGGAAGATGCCTGAATAGGAAAAAAATACTAGCTCCTGCTCACTTAGAAACATTTTATGTAGTTGTTATGGGAGGAAGACAGAAGCTTCTTGCCAAACACATTGTCTTGGCATAATTATTCCTCTCTCCTCCTCCCCCCGCCAAGCTAACCTCCCTCTGAATCAGGCCATAAGGAAGGAATGGAGCCAGACAGGACTGCTACACATCTTGGCTCGCCGTACTGCAAGGGTAAGCTGTCAGGCAGCACCGTAGCAGCAGAAACGTGTTGCTAAGTAGTATGGGAATATTAATAAGCAAGAGATGAATGCTAACATCTGTCGCAAAGAATCCTTCACAGTCACAAAAAGAATAAGAAAGGAAGAAGGGAAGAAAACAAACTTATCTGCTGTTGAGGGCACTACTCCCTCCTTCCAGAAGGAACAAAATTAGCCCAGACCAAAAGCTTCAGCATCACAGTGGTCATTTGAAGTGATTAGTAAGACTGAGACTTGCAAAATCAGTTGAACTCTGCTCCTATTGACATAGAGAGCGCAATACAGATACATTTCAGTAGAAAGGGATATAAATCAACAAGAAGCACTTTTGAAATGCTCACCTTTATATTCCAAGCCCAAAAGCAATCAAAAAAACAACCCTAAACCCCATCTCATCTAATCTCCCTGCCTCAGGATTAGCTCTACCTTTGTCACACCTTACCAGCTCTTCTCCACTGCCCTCAGAGCCTCAAAATGCTGGAGGCTCTGCATGCTCCTAAGCAGTCTGTCCCAGGACTTCACTCCCTTGAAATCTCATCAAAACCTCTCCTCCAGCAACGTAAACCCATTCCTTCTTGTCCAGTTTGCCACAAAACACAAAACAGTTTGTTCTGTCTCTTTTGACAAAGATCTCATCAGGAAGGTTTTTTTACTATCTTAAGACTGTAAAGGCTGTGATCAGGTACCACTAAAACAATGACGTGCAGCAATACTACGGTCTCACATTAATATCCCCTAGAAAGCAACAAAACACAAGTGGCAATGAATTCAAACCTGAACGTCAGACCACAACACCTTTGATGCGCACAGGTAAGAAAACTGCTGTGGGGTGCAATAGTAAGAAACAACTTTTAGAGGCCTCACCATGACCATCAACACTACCTCAGTTTCTAGGCAGTCTCTTACTAGTGACACACAGTCAGCTATCAGGCTCTGCCCAGGCTCTGCAACATCTTTCCCTTACAAGACATAGCTTGTAGTTGCCTCTTTTCTAATAAAAATCAAAATTATTAGAAAAAAATATAGCAAATTCTCAATATGACTCACCCCTCACAATATGGCCACCTCTCATTGCTCCGTGGTGTGTCTTGCCTTCAAGCCAAGTCAACAAATGAAAATTTCACAGACTTGATCAGGGAAACAGAAGCTTCCCTGGGCAGGGCTTTTTAGAGCTGCACCTCATCAGGTTAACGAGGTTGCCAAGGTGTCTGTCTCCTGGGCTGATTAGGTATGCTCTGACCTTTCCCCAGAAGTACTGTGGGGACTGCGGAGGTGGATTTCAGTGTACTTCTTCATGCCCAGCTAACTATTCTGTGGGGCTTTGTGGTTTATGATTACAGTTGGAACCAGAAGGAGCCTGTATGCTATTTCCAGTTAGGTTGTAGATCTGCTGGTGGAAAAGCGTTGTGCATTTCTAATCTTTGAAACCCTGGCTTCAAACCCTAATTCAGATCTGAATGGTGGTTCTTTGTCTTTTTCTAATTAGTGTTATCACCTGTCTGTTATTGGCATGTCAAACAGATGTCATCTGCCATTAAAAGTGGCTCCTGATTTGTAGTTTCATCTAGGTTGCCAGGTGAGCCTGCCCTGTATTAGCTAGGGAAAAATCAGGAAGAAACTCAGACCTTATGGTCTAAGCCTAGTGCTGGGGATGAAGTACCACTATGGTCTTCATCATGTTCTGTTAAGGCATCATTTTGGTGTTACTGAGAAAATCAGTTAATGTCTTTGCACCTTCGCATCCTGAAGATCATCTTCTCCATATTGAATATAAAGCCACTGCCTTCAGTTATCCATCCTTGCAGGGGATGGAGGAGGAACCGTGTTTGCACAGTGCTTTGTAAAACCTACATTTTAAAGAATTATCCGCTGGCACCAAAGTCAGAAGCCATAAGTCATTCAACACCCTCCAACTAGGAAATTAGATTCTACTGACATCCCTGGGAATGTTCTCTCTGGCTTGAAGCTGTTCTTATTTCGGTATCATCGTAACTGTGTCTTGTAGCCAGTATTGTTTTGTGGCCAATACTATTGCTATAGCTCTATAAATCTGCAGACACTCTGCAGTAAGAGTGTAGTGCCAAAAAAAATGCAGAGTTCCCTGCTCTGTTTCCAGTTTGGGAACACAGGCTGGAGCAATCCAACTAGACAGATGTGGCATACTGAACACCTGACAAAGCCACTCAGTAACTGGAGAGGGACTTCGGCATGTCTCTCAACTGAAATGATTTTTCCTGCTCAAATGTTAGAGCAAATGACTGAAAAATAGATGGGACACACTGCATATTAGTATTCCTAGGACCTACATCCAGAAGAGGTATAGCTGGCAGTCACTGGGGGTGTCTGTGTGTTCTCAGTCTGTCTTTCCTCCCCTGCCAAAACCAGCTACCAGTCTTACTTTCCTTTGTAGCATGAAGAGGGTAGCAGCGTGCTGGAAGACTGCTCACTTCAGGAAAAGCAGCCCCTTGACAGACAGGAATGAGAGAACAAGGAACATCAATCCAAGCCGATGGGGTCAAAGGGGACTTCACAGTGCTGCAAGAGCCACCTTCCCATCTGTGCAACAACTGCAGCAGAGAGCTGGGAACCCCGGGGATGCTCTTGCTTGGCACCCTCCCAGGTTCTCAGCTGGCTGCTCTGCTCCTGCTTGGTGTGAATGAGAGAAACTCTGGCTTCAGATGCTATCCTGACTTCCCAAAACCCCGCAGTCTGGCAGGAAGAGAGGTACTTTAGCAACAGAAACTCAAATTTATTCAGTGCAATTCAGCCTGCTGAGGAAGACAGCTCTTGTAGAGCAGGTGGCAGCATTACAGCGATAGGAACACCTATAAGAGCTCTGCAGCATTAATTAGCGTTATGCCAAAATGATAATGTGCCACCTCCTAGGCCCGGCCACTCCACTAACCAGCACTGCCACCCACAGCGGCCACTGCACCCGTTCCACCACCCACTGTGGTCCAGCCCCAGGACTGCCACCAGGTGAGCAAGTTTGTGCCTGTCAACCTGTGACCATCCTGTCTTCTCCAGCACACCACCTGCCAGGCAGGACAGTGTTCCTCCCCCGGCTCGGGTATTAATCGCCCACCGGATAGCAGCAGTGCTGTCCTTGGAGCCACTACCTGCTTGAGACGATGGAATGGCAAGAGGATGGAGAGTTGCCAGAGCTGTACTGACACCAGCGCTCCATGTCATGTGCTGTAGCCGTGGGATTCCACCCTTCAGCTGACTCTTAAATGACTGCTCAGCTGGAGTGGGCTACTGTCTGGCCTCGCAGCCCACAGCGCAGGAGGGAATCTGAAGAAAGCGGCTGTTCCGCTGCTGAGATGGGGACAGTGCGTTGTTATTATTTATATTGTGGTGCTGCCTAATATGTTCTGGGTGCTTTCCAAAGGCAGAGAGAAACATGGGCCCTGCCCTGGAGAGCCGTGTATAATTGAAAGAGCAGTCAGTGCATTATCCAAGCTGCGGGCCCTACGAACGAGCCATTCCTCCCATTCAGAGAATTGTTTGAGGCTGAAGGGAGTGCCGGGGATCATGCAGACCACCCCAACTACTGCCACGGACTGGGATTTATTTAATCTTCCCAGAGTGACGGCTGGAAGCTTAGAAGAGATTCCACAGTGTCCCCTGATAGTTTGTTCCAATTGCTGTAACTCTTCTTGGAATTATGATTTTTTTTTCCCCTAATATTTATACTAAATGTTCCCTGCTGCAGCCTCAAGCCATAACAGCATTTTCTGTCATTTTGCTAACGAGAGTATTTGATGTGTGCTCTCCCTCAGAACATCCCTTAATGTATCTGAGCACAGCCAGCCTGTCTCCTCCGCGGTACGAACCAGCCCAGGGCTCCCAGCATTTCCTCACAGGCCACAGCACTTTCGTGGGTCAGTGCGCAGCTCCAGTCAGCTCGCCTGTCTTCATCTCAGCTTGTACAAATGAACATTAAACACAGGAATCTCTTTCTCTGCCTTTCTTAATACATACCACATGGCCAACGCTCTCAACGCCTCCAGCATTCAGGGCCCTCTGAGCTCTTTGCAAACCATCATTTACGAGGCTTCGCGACCACTGACACGATGTAGGACTCTTCAGTTGTAATTGAACTCTTTTGTCACAGAAGCAGGGAGATTAAGTGGGGTTTCATGAGGTGTTTCGGCGAAACAGTGGCGGAACTAAGACTGTGACCCAGAAGTGCTGCGCGTGGACCTCTAGGTAACACCCCCTCCATTCTGCTGCACGCACTTCTATACATACAGCTGAAGAAACACGCTGATGTGATGTCCTGTTCACAAAGTCCTGACAAATCAAACTCTTAGACAAAGCCAAATAATTTCTGAAGTAGATTGACGTGGTTATTCTTCAACTGGGGAAAGAGATTTTTCTTTCAGTTTCTCCTCTTCTCTTGTAGATAACTGGTAAAAGCATATATGTTGTGGTCTCAGCTGTGAAAAGCAGATTAATTATTTATTGCAAGTCTTCCTGGGCAAGGAAGACTTCTCTCAATCATTTGCTAATCTCTGGTTCCCCAGCTGAAGCCCCTGGCAAAGGAACTCAATTTCTGGGAGCACCGTGTAGCTATGGAAGGCCTGTTATTGGTGTCTGGGCAGCCAGAATCCTAATCTCCTCTGAAAATGTTGGTCATCATTAGCAAACAACTGGTTAAAGTCTGCAGCAGTGGCCTGAGTCCTCTGTTCTGGATACAGCTATACAATTGTGATTTTATCAGGAGGAGTCATGAATGGTGAAGACTAGATGGATGAAACCAAGACTGCACTTGCTGGTGATTTATCTTGACAGACATAAATCTATGAAGAAATAAAAAAAGAAATGGGAAAAAAAAAAGAAAAAAGAAAAGAAGAGAATCCAGGACACAAGATCTATAAAAAAGGATGTTTTGCAGGGTTTTCTTTGAGGTTTTGGGTGGCCTTCCTTAATCCTGACTCAGAGAATGCATGAATATTCCTGGCTCTAGGAGGACAGAATTCCGTTGCATAACATTATTCTCTCTGAATCTGCTCTCTGAAATGCATGCATGTTCACTGATGTCCTACCCTTGCTACAGTGTTTAGTACATGCACAAAAAAAGTATTTGTGTTTGTGAGTTTTACCTGCCCTCTCTTGGGGTCCTGAATCACATCCTAGGCAAGCTTAGAGGCACTCAAGTAGGAACAATCAGTGACTTTAATTGGCCATTAGGCTTAAGTATTTAGGAAGAGCGGTCAATTAATAATCAAGATCTAGAGGATATTCTCTCAATTTATTTCCAGGGCCTGTGTTGAAATTCCCCATGCATTTAGGGCTTGCAGGTAGCCTAATGGTTAGAGAAGCGTAATTGGCATCATAAAGCCTGATATTTCTTCTCGGCTTAGTACCAGCGTGTCCATGTAAACATTTTACATTGCCCTTGGCTGAGCACCCAAGATGAATCCCATTCTGGTCTTGCTATTCTCCAGCTACAGAAGCAGGTTAACATATCACAAGGCTGCTGGGAGCCTTTGCCAGCCACTGCGCACATCACCATTTGCAAATCTAAGTGTTTATACTGTGCAACGTTTCATAAAGGAAATCAGACCTCAGCACATAATCCCCAAATAACTGGGTTGACATGAAAGAGGCTGGATGCCCTTAAAGGCGGGCAGCAAGCTACTTTGTGACCAGCCAGAATGATAACGATGACCATCATGACACCGATCAAAGGACAAACGGAAAAGGCAACTATGGGCGCTCACTGAGTATCCACTCTGAGGATGGGGAGATAAGAAACTGCACTGCCCTTGGAGCCTTGCAGGGACCATATGGGCTGCAGCGTGGCAGGACTCTCAAAATGCCAGGGCAAATCAGACAGTTTGTGCAGTCAGCGCGGTCAGTGGAGCCAAGGCAAGCCTTCCACTTTGGAGGAGGAAAGGATGCTGGGGTTTGGGTAGCCCCAGGACCAAGAGGTTGCAGCTGCCTCGCTGTCATTTGCTCTGGGTTAAAGCTGACAGCTGCAAAAACATTCCACCAACTTGCTGTTCCTTGCGGGGTTTGTCACTCAAAGCCAGTGTGTCGTGGTTTGGCCTCA
>VZSF01006357.1:9336-27128 GCA_013398295.1 Chionis minor
ACCCCCCCCCACACACCCCCCCTTTGCCTACGTGCCCCCAGTCCCCCCCCAAACTGACCGATGCCCCCACTGAAACCTCCTCAAAAAGCCCCCCCTCCTCTTCCCTGTGTTTCAGCCACTTGCCTGCTCCGCTCTTGCGCCCCTGGATCTGGAAAACTGGCTGGAGTTGAGAGCAGATGGAGACGCCCTGGGATCAGCCCCCGACCACGCTGCGGGGAGCCCCCCCCGATACCACCATGCTCAGCCCCCCCAGTACCACCAGGCTCGGTCCCCCCACGGCCGGAGGCACCGTGCTCTCCCACCTCCTCATCCCAGCAGCCCTCCCCGAGAGGCCAGCGCGGCTGCTTTGCCAGGAAAAGGAATTGCTTTTGTAATTAATATCAAAACGAGGGCGCCAAAGCCACAGCTCCCCGGAGGTTTTGGGTGCGCTCCGGGTTATTCCCATCGCGCTGCCGCTGAAAAGGAGGACAAGTGAGGAGGGGGCCGGCAGCAGCCTTGTCCATGCCTCGTCCAGCACAGGGCAGGGACGTTGAGCCCTGGCCACCTGCCCCGGGATGTGTCCCTGACACGGGGAGAGCAGGCCAACCCATCCCAGGTTGGCCACAGGAAGGGGCAGCGTGGATGGGAAGGTTAACTCGTTGGAAGGCCAGGAAAACCAGCCGGAAGTCCAGCCAGGGGACCTAGCTCTGGTCTGTGAAGCAGGATGGGTGTAGCCGTATCTCAGGAGGGTTCATTCCTCAGGACCTGCCTGGGCACGTCAGGCACGGGGCCAGACCAGCGCTCCACACCTCCTCGCCGCCTGCCGGCTCCACCAAGCGCTGGGAAGCAGGAGGGCAGCGCCTCGGGCACGTCGAGGGAGGCTTTCCGCTCCCAGGGATCTTCAGAGGTGGCTCCTGGCTGCATTTCTGGACGCAGAATGGAAAGTCCCTTAGTTTGGGATTCAGATCCCGGAGCCTGCGTCACAGGACAGACGCTTCAGCAGCAGGACTCGCTCTTCGCACCAGGCAGGAGGACGTGGGACTCGCAGGCCAGAGACGCAGCCTGGATGGTGGCAGCCTTTCCGGAGGGATCTGGAGCTTGAAGTACCGATGGAGATGGGATGGAGGAAGCACACTGCCGGGGCTGTCGGTGCGGAGGCGTGTGTGCACGCAGCAAGGATGGGGCTACCCGCCCTGGGTTCCCCGACCAGATCCAGGCTCCCCCGCAGCCGGGTGTATCCCCCATCACATCCCCGCTGCACTGTTCCCTCGATCCCTCACCCAGCTCCCACTCCTGCAGAGCTGATTCACCGTCTCCATCATCACCCTGGAGGGCAGCTCTTCACCACCAGCCTCGGCCAGACCCGGCAGGGGAGGAGAGAAATGAGTCAAAGGGCAATTAAACATTAACAGCAGGCGATCGCGGCGGGAGGACAGCTCACAGGGCTTCCTTTGTTCCAAAGGGGGGGGTTTAATTTATAAAAATAACACAACTTAGAAGGTCACCGGCGTGGCTAGACGTGACACGCGTGTGCAATCGTCTCCAAACATCCGGTCGGCTCTGTAAACAGACAGGAGAAACCCCAGGACCGGTGGCCAGAGTCACCTGAGGAGCAAACCGCATGTGGCACGACAGACCTGGAGAGCCCCTGAGCGGCAGGAACCCAGGAAGCCTTGAAACCCCTCCAGGCCCTGGGATCTCACCCTCAAAGCGAAGTGCACCATTCAGCAACAGCAATATTTACCCTCCTCAGCGCGGGGGGAAAAATAAAATACAGAGAAATAGGTTTGAAGGCAGAATTAAGTGGTTTCCTCCACTTGGCAAGCGGGGAGGTTCCCAGGGAACTCCATAGCGTTACAAAATGCGTGGGACAAGACCCCGTCAGCGTAACTTGCCGCAGCTCCGCTGCCTGCCCTGCTGATGTCCCCCAGCCCAGCTTTTTATACACCTGGGAGAGGAAAAACAGAGCTACTTTAAACATTAAACATCTTGTAGCAGCATCTCCCCTCGGTTATTTCTACACCGGAGGAGTAAAAAGTGCTTCCCAGCAGGGCAAACAGAGAAAAGCTGCCTTGAAGTGAAGAAAAAAATAAAAATATTGCACTGACCAAAGGAGAAAACTTTCGCACAGGATACCTGTGGGGTAAGGATACATACGCACACGCCGCGGCTTTCATTTCATAGCTCAGGGTGCTGTCCTCCCCCGGCAGGCTCACACAGCAGCAAGGAAATAAATCTGGGTCCTGAAAAAACCACAGGACCCCGAGGGATCTCCCGTTTGGTTCCCCCTAAGAGCCTGGCTGCCATCATGGCTCTGACCTCCCTCAGGAACAAAATGGCTGGATCTTAAGCCCCTTCAAGCACTTTTTGGGGTGAGCGGCCACACTCCCCGCTAAATCAACAGGACTTAGGGAGCAACCTGCCCCCGCCTGCTGCTCAGCACCCCGTAACGCACCCAGCAAAGCAGGGCGACGCGCTGCTGCTGTGAGAAAGAAGGGTCGGGGGAGAACACCCCCCTCCACTGCTCACCCAACCCCAGAGCGAGCGAGTGGGCAGGTCGCAGGCACACGCAGCTCTGCGGCGCGGGCAAAGCTCGGGAGACAAGGCTGGCCCAGGGGAGGAAGGCCAGAGGTGACAGGCAGCTGTGCCGGGGGCCAAATTGCCTCCTCCTCGGGTCAGCATCTTCCTCTTCCTGCCTGCAAATAGCCAGGGCCACCCACACCCGAGGACAGACCCCCGCGGGGAATGGTGGCACCTGCCCAGAGCTCGCTGAGAGAAGAGGGCTGGGAACGAGGGAGCACACGGGTTGACAGCCCGCAGCCTTAGGGGCTCTTCCCGACCAGCTGAGCTCAGGGAGATGGAAGGAGACGGTGGCAGGAGACTCCATGCTGTGATGGGGAGGTGTGCGCCCTGGGGAGAGCCCTAGTCCTGCCAAAGGGACTGCTCGTGGCACTGTGACAGCCTGGGGAAGAGGAAAGGGACAGACAGGCCAGGAAAGACCAGGACATTCTTGGAGCCGCTCTCTCCCTGCAGTACCAGAGAGGTTTCCTCAAGCAACCCGCCCTTTTCCTCACTGCCAAGAGCAGCATCGCCGGGTGGCGGCTGGAAGGAGCCAGCTTTGACCAAGGAGCTGAACCGCCCCCGGAGCCTGGCAGCGCCTGTGCGGCTCTCAGCATCAGCCACCGTGCAGAGGCGGCTCCAGGACAACCCAGAAGGACTGACAACCCCCTGCCCCCGCCAGGCACCCTCCACCCACACCACCAACACTTTCAGGTCAGATCTCACTCTGCCCTCGCTACATCCACAGGTTAGAGCCACACATCCAAACCCCTCCACGGCTGGTAACTCCTGGGAGGTGCAACACAGCCGGGGAGGTGGGGACCTCACTGCTCTCAGCACTTAATGCCAACCACGACCTGGAGCCATGGATGCAGGGAGGGCTCCGGGGTCCCTCTCCCTTCCTCAGCACTCTACTCCTTTCCAGCACTTCGCAAGCGCATTACAGTTGGACGCAGTCCTGCTCCCGTGGCCAGTGCTGGGAATGTCTGTGTCCGTGCCAGCAGTAAGCGTGAGGAAGGAGAGGGGTATCCCGCGGCCGTGTGGCTGCCCGGGAGCTAGCTGGGAAGAGGGGAAGGTTTCCAGCTCTGAGTGGCTCTGTTCCCTACTTGATGTTTTTGAGAAGCGCAGTCCGGGCGTTCACGACCGCTTTGAAGGCGTCCTCGCTGCCGGGAGCCACACATTTATCCGGGTGCAGCAGCACAGCCAGCTTCCGATAGGCTTTGTTCACTTCGTCCCTAGGAGATAGAACACGAGTGAGGGGACCCATGCCACACGCAGCAGCCGGTCTCAGCCTTGCCCCCCAGCAGCTCCCCCTGTGCCCAACAGCCCTTTTTAACCCTTCCCTCACTGGCACCAAGGATCTGCAGGTTTGGAGGTAATGCTATGGAGCAAGAGCTGCAGAAAAGCACAAAGGGCGCTTCTTGTTGCGGTGTAAGCAGAGGAGGGGGAGAAGCCCTCTCCTGGGGCAGATACACCCTCTCCACCATGGGACAGTGCCAGCACGAATGCTCCCACCATGCCCGGCACGTGCCTGCGACACGTGCCGCGGTGTGCCGAGTCCCCGGCACCATGAAAGCAGAAAGCCGGGAGACAGCGTGGGGGCACACGCATCCTGACTCAGCTTCACATCAAACCGCCTACGCGCTCCGGGCAAAGGCATCGCACATCACTTCAGCCCTTTAAGCCCTGGGTGTCTGGTCCAAAGCAGACATCTCAGCTCCAGCGGCGGGCCGTGGAGAGAGGGGGGCACCTCCTAGAGGAGGCAAGGCCTCTCCGTGCTGGCGATGGGAGCACAAACTGCCTTGCAGAGCTGTTGATCCCTGCCCCTGGATGAGAGGGGGCTGGAGGAGGGGTTAGGCTCAACACCTACATTTCAGAGAGCCAACGGGAGGATACAGGAGTCCCAAATGACAATATGTTATCCAAAAATCCACCCTCCAGCCCTTCTATAAGGAGCACACAAGGGTAGTCCTCGTGGTTCAGAGAGAGGAAAGCAAGGCATAGCTCTAGGAGCTTGTTTTAGCTGCCCAACTCATACAACAGAACCGGGAGACTGAATCATAGAATCATAGAATGGTTAGAGTTGGAAGGGACCTTAAAGATCATCAAGTTCCAACCCCCCTGCCATGGGCAGGGACACCTCCCACTAGAGCAGGTTGCTCAAAGCCCCATCCAGCCTGGCCTTAAACACTTCCAGGGATGGGGCCTCCACAACTTCCCTGGGGAACCTGTTCCAGTGCCTCACCACCCTCACAGTAAAGAACTTCTTCCTAATATCTCATCTAAATCTCCCCTCTTCCAATTTAAAACCATTACCCCTTGTCCTATCACTGGACTTCCTGACCAAGAGTCCCTCTCCAGCTCTCCTGTAGGCTCCCTTCAGATACTGAAAGGCTGCTCTCAGGTCTCCCCGGAGCCTTCTCTTCTCCAGGCTGAACAGCCCCAGCTCTCTCAGCCTCTCCTCACAGGAGAGGTGCTCCATCCCTCTCATCATCTTAGTGGCCCTTCGCTGGACCTGTTCCAGCAGCTCGATGTCCTTTCTGTGTTGAGGACTCCAGAGCTGGACACAGTACTCCAGGTGGGGTCTCACAAGCGCAGAGTAGAGGGGGAGAATCACCTCCCGTGCCCTGCTGGCCACGCGTCTTTTGATGCAACCCAGGATACAGTTGGCTTTCTGGGCTGCCAGCGCGCACTGCCGGCTCATGTTGAGCTTCTCATCCATGAGCACCCCCAAGTCCTTCTCCTCAGGGGAATATCCAACCTCTTACACAGGCAGTGACCAATTCCACCTGACTAGAGGTCCTCCAAGGAAGACAAGAGAAAGCCTGTCTTGTGGAAGTGCTGCTTCCAGGCGGAAGAGCTGTAACATCAATCCCTTTTTGATAAGGTGGGCAGCAGCCTTACAGCAGCCTAAAAGCTTCTCCGGGCATGGAGTGCAAGGAAGGTAAAGCTGGAGCTGCTCCAAACACATCTGGCAAGCGAATGACCGGAGACGGCTCAGCCTGGAGGCAGGATGCAGGGCCGGGCAGCTGGCAGGGCTGAAGTTCTCACATTCATCTTTCCCCACCTCGCCTTCAGCCCGGCTCGTCTGCCAAAAGGGGAAATTTAGCACTCAGGACAGAGAGTTTCTTTTGCATTACCTCAAATTTGTGGGTAGATACAAACTACTTGTGTGTGGCTACTACACAAACCAAGGTGAGCTTATCAGCAGGCAGGTGACAGACCACGGATGCAACCAGCCTGCCAGGTCAGAGATTAGGGACAGCCAGGCAAATGCAGAAGTGTCCCTCACCTTGTGGCTCCGGGTTTGACCCCCAGCATGTCCCAGCTGTCCTTGCTGTTGCGGATCCTGCGAATGGCATCTGCCTGCTCTTTGGTGAAGCTGACCCCTATGCTGGAGGGGGGACGCTTCCCGCCGTTGTCACACAGGTCAATGATGGCAGAGTAAAAAGTCTGTGGACACAGGGAGGAGTTAGAGGGAAGGAATGGTCCCCAACGGTGGTGGCAGCGCGTAGGAGACCCCACTGCCCTCGCTGGCTGTGGGCTCATCCTCCAAAGCATGGGGGAACTGCTGAATGCCTGGGCTGTGGGGGCTGGGATACCCCATGTCAGGGGGATCCAGGCCCTGCCAGGCCCAGGGGACAGACTGAGGTGGCCAGGCCCCACGTTTATCTCCAACCCAGTTCACCTCAGTGCTACACCTGAATTGGCAACATGGGCAGCTCTGCATGGTGTTCCCAGTGCAGCAAGAGGAATCATCATCAGCTCTGAGCAACGTGATGCTAGGACCAGCTCAGGACTGGGAGAACCAACACAGGCCCCGAGCCAAACAGCTCCGGCTTTGTCAGGGCATCATTTCACTGGGAAGACACCTCCGGAGCAGAGGGCCAAGAGGTTTTGTGGGATCCAGGCAGTTCAGGAAACGTTCTGCCATCAAACTCTGGCTCAGCGTGGTGTTTGTGCCCTCACCACCTTCATTACACCTCACCTGAAACATCTCGTTGATTCCTTCTCCTGTTTGTGCTGATGTCTCAAAGTAAAGAAAGCCCCGGCTCTCTGCCCAGAGCCGCCCTTCGCTTTCATCCACGCTGCGGTGCTTGGTGCAGTCGATCTAGATCAGGAGAAAAGGCAGAGACCAGAGCTCAGCCAGGGTCTGCAGCAACAGCCTAGAGGAACACAGCTCCGAGGCCGATCGCCTACGAGCACGTCAGGGGCCTGTCTGGTTGGGGAGGCCGCTTGCTTATCCCGAAGGGATGGAGGCAGCGTGGAAAGAAAGCACAGAACGTTCAAGTGAAAAGCCCTCTGAGAGTTTTTCTAGTCCAGAGACAACGTCACCTCTACTTGATCCTGACTGAGAGGTGGCCCCCAGATTCTGAAAACCCTGTTGAAATGCGGTCTTCAGCGCTCCTCACACACAGATGTGGCTCTTCGAAACTCTCCCCTACAACCTAACAACCCTTCCCTTGCTACAGCTGGGGCTGCAGTTGCCTTCCCAGCCCAAGCCCAAGCCCCGAGGGCCAGAGTTCGGGGCTGCACCGCAGCCGGGCTCCCCGCCACAGCCCACCTTGTTTGCACAGACAACGAAGACGATGTTCTCCATGTTCCCGTGGGGGCCCAGCTCCTGCTTCATCTCAGCCAGCCACGCGTCCAGCGCATCGAAAGACTCCTTTTGTCCGACGTCGTAGACCAGGATGACCCCCTGCGTGTCCTTGTAAAACTCGTTCCTCACCTGCAGAGACAAAGGCAGGGCGCCGGCACTGGCGACAGCCAGGCTGAGAGCACACGGCCCGGTGGATTTGGGTGATCACCATTTACTTGGCACTTCTTTGGTTCCGTGATAAAAATCCCACCCCCACACAAACAGAAGATCACAGAAAAAGGACAGATGAGGGAACCCAAATAATACCCTCACTGTGCTGCCAGAGGAGAGCGATCAGCCCATAAAATACTCCCGTCCACACAAAAGAGCACAGATGCGCAATGGCAGACAAGGCATCAGACCAGCTCCTGGGGAGACTGAGACATCCGTGCATGTCCCAGTGCGTGAGGCAACAGGAGAGAGCAAAGACCCAGGGCCAGGCACTGAACAGACTGCACACCCAAGCCCAGGTACTGGAGGGACCCGCAAGATGCCTGTCTGTGCGTGTGGGTGTGCGTAAGGGGGTCTGTACCAGCAGCTGGAGGGGGGCTGCAGCCTCTGAGGCTCGTGTGCCCAGTGCCAGCAACCGCGAAGACCAAGGATTCCCGGGACAGCTGGTGGATTAGTGTCTAAGGTCAGCTACAGGACAGGGATTGGAATAGAACAGACTATTTCAGCTGGAAGGGGCCTACAACGATCACATAGTCCAACTGTCTGACCACTTCAAGGCTGACCAAGAGTTAAAGCATGTTATTAAGAGCGCTGCCCAAACGCCTCTTAAACACTGCCAGGCTCGGGGCATCGACCACTTCTCCAGGAAGCCCGTTCCAGGGTTTGACCACCCTCTTGGTGAAGAAATGCTTCCTCATGTCCCATCTAAACCACTCCAGGTGCAGCTTTGAACCATTCCCATACATCCTGTGCCTGGATGCCAGGGAGAGGAGACCAGCACCTCCCTCTCCCCGTTCCCTGCTCAGGAAGCTGTAGAGAACCACGAAGCTGCCCCTCAGCCTCCTTCTCTCCAAACTGGACAAACCCAGAGTCCGCAGCTGCTCCTCGCAGGACAGTCCCTCCAGCCCCTTCACTAGCTTTGTTGCCCTCCTCTAGATGCATTCAAGGACCTTCACATCCTTCTTCAGTGGTGGGGCCCAGAACCGCACACAGTACTGCAGGTGAGGCCGCACCAACACCGAATAAAGCGGGGTAATCCCCTCTTGACCAGCTGGTTGTGCCGTGTTTGATGCCCCTCGGGATGTGCTTTGCCCTCTTGGCACCAGGGAACGCTGCTGACTCATGCTGAGCTGCTGCCAACCAGCACCCCCAGACCCCTTTCTGCAGGGCTGCTCTTCAGCCACTCCCCTCCCTATTTATACTTGTGCCCAGCTTTTTTCTTCCTTTTCCCCCCCATTTACTTATATTTACTCATATAAAACCAATTATGTATCAGAGACATACTACATATTTACAAGCATTAAATGCTGAACACACAAAACCAAACAAAGCAGCAGCAGTTTTGTGTCTTGTTGCTCTTCAATAAATATTTGTCACGTACTTGTTCACCAAACTGACAGTTTAAGGCCATTACACTTTCCAAGTGCTCAGAGCTTTTCTCTTCTCCATTATTTCATATGGATTGGCCATGGTGTAGCCAAAAAGTCAATACATGAGCAGCAAGTGATAACTGTGCTACAGAGAAAGACCTCTACTGACCACATCTGCACCAGATGAGGGTCTTTACAGTCTTCTGTCCCTCAATTTCTTTACGCTGCCAGCTCTGTCCCACAATCTCCCCGCTTCCTGCTGCATTCCAGGCTATTCTTAATTAATTACATTTCACTGGTTACTTGTACTAGATCAGGGCTTAAACCGAAGTCAAGACTTGTAGTTCTACACACAGAGACAAAAAATGTAGAAACCCTTGCTGTGCCCAAAACTTTAGAGCGTGCAATGGGTAAATGCTGAGAACACAAGGGAGGAACGGGAGGTTTATAAGCAACCAGATAAATAAGTCAACAGCCAGGCAGTCACCCGGCCAGTACAAACCCTTACACTCCTCGTCGTCTCACTCTTCTGTCCTCCCTCTTTTCACTTTTTTATGTCATGTTAGCATTTATCATGTTGTAAACTGCTCTTTCCTAACATTCTATACATTTCTGTTAGGCACAGGATGATGCTTTGCCAAGCGCCAACAGTGTATTTATAATTACACTGTATGCATTGCACTGTTAAAACAACAGGATTATACTGGATAAACGTTTAATGCTCTTTTTTCCCACTTGTGGGCCCACTTCTATTACTTTGTTTATAATTGAAGAGAAATGTGATTAGCGGTGAGCACAATCACCCCTTTGTGCCAGCTCTCCAAAACGGATGTTGTAGTTTGTGTGTTCAAATCCTAAAGTTTTATCCCGTAAGCTCCTTTTTGGAAATAGTACTGTTATTTCTATAACAAATAATTTTAGAATGGAATGGAATAGAATATTTCATTTGGAAGGGACCTACAACAATCCTCTAGTCCAACTGCAAGTGTTTTACAGCACCCTGGCCATGGAATAGCATGCCAGCTTGCTACAAAAGCTCAGGGTATGCCCCAAAGATCTCCCAATCTGAATAAATTTAACCTCAAGAGGGGCAAATTCCTAAGCACAAGGAGTCACTTTGAAATAGAGCTAGCAACCCGAGTGGTAGCTTGCAAAAGCCAAACCTAACACTCATGGTTTCTGCAAAAGTTTTTTGGTGACTCTTTCTATCAGCGTTCTTTGTGGCTTTATAGCTTTAATAACTTTGCTTTCCTTCTCCTGATCAGCCAGAGAGACCAAAATGAGGCCACAGGTGGCGTTTGTGCCAGCGCTGGCTGTTTCTGTCTGTGCTGATTTGCAAAGTCAGCCACGTGCGTATATACGTATGTCTTGCACAGGCGTGCCCGTGTGTGCCTACAGAGGATACGCACTCAGCCTCGCTACTGGTTGGACCACGGAGCATGGCACCGCAGCAGCCTCAGGTCCGTCAGGCTCCTGGATTCCGCAGCCCCCTGCAGCAGGAAATCACTGCTCACAGAGCCCCAGCCAGGGTTTCCAGTGCTGGCCTGCGTTAGGTGTCCGCAGCAGGAAACAAGGCGGTGTATTAAAATCATAGAATCACTTGGGTTGGAAGAGACCTTCAAGATCGTCGAGTCCAACCACAAACCTGTGTCAAACCCACCCCTAACCCATGTCCCTCAGCACCACGTCTGCCCGGCTTTTAAATACCTCCAGGGACGGCCATTCCACCACCTCCCTGGGCAGCCTCTTCCAATGCTTGAGAACCCTTTCCCTAAAGAAGTTTTTCCTAATATCCAACCTAAACGTCCCCTGGCACAACTTGAGGCCATTTCCTCTTGTCCTGTTGCTTGTTCCTTGGGAGAAGAGATTGACCCCCCCGGCTATAACCTCCTTTCAGGGAGTTGTAGAGAGTGAGAAGGTCTCCCCTCAACCTTCTCTTCTCCAGGCTGAACAATCCCAACTCCCTCAGCCGCTCCTCAGGAGACTTGTTCTCCAGACCCCTCCCCAGCTCCGTTGCCCTTCTCTGGACACGCTCCAGCACCTCAATGTCTCTCCGATACTGCGGTGCCCAAAACTGAACCCAGCACTCGAGCTGCAGCCTCACCAGTGCTGAGTACAGGGGCACAATCACTGCCCTGCTCCTGCTGGTCACACCATTCTTGATACAGGCCAAGATGCCATTGGCCTTCTTGGCCACCTGGGCACAGGTTATTATTATTGTAATAGGTAAAACTTGTAAACAATGTATTTTCAAGTTCTCCACCCCCAAACCCTATTTCAGGCAAAGCTGAGAAAAGCTGACGGGTGCCAAATGCTTCTGAGATGGTGTGCCTGAGGGCAATGTGCTGTCCGGAGTCAGGTATGCCTTACCTCGTAGAAGAACGGGTGGCCCGCCATGTCAAAGATGTTCACCTTGATCTCTCGGTCTCTGACCTGCACCCTGAAAGAGAAGTGGGAAATGCCTGAGAAGGTTCTTCCTCAGCACTAGCACAGGCTGTGTCCCCGCAGGAACACCCCTTATCCCTGCAGAGAAAGAGCTGTGTGATCGGGGACAGAAAAATCCATAAAAATTTCCAAATGCTGGGGTTTAATGGGCAGAAAACTGCCCCTAGAACCAGTTAGACAAGGAGGACAGCACCAGCTCTGGATGTAACACGGCAATGGGGAGCTATGCTACCAGAGGAAGACGGATTATGTTGATCACAGAATTACAGAATCACAAAAAGTTAAGGGTTGGCAGGGACCTCTAGAGATCATCTGGTCCAACCCCCTGCCAGAGCAGGGTCACCCAGAGCAGGGGGCACAGGGTGGCGTCCAGGCGGGTTGGGAATGGCTCCAGAGTGGGAGACTCCACCACCTCTCTGGGCAGCCTCTGCCAGGGCTCTGCCACCCTCCAAGGAAAGAAGTTTTTCCTCAGTTTGAGACGGAACTTTCTATATTTGATTTTAAACCCATATATTCGATTTTATACCCATTATCTTATCATTAAACCAGAAATGCAGACTATGCTGTGGAAACTAAGCAGCTTTAGCAGAGCCAAGCACACTGGGCTCAGTGTGGCCACGCAGGAGCAGCTGGAGGTGGGAGAGCCCCGGTGCACATCTTCCTTCTGCCCCCATGGAGACCAGTGCCTCCCACAGCAGACATCCTGTCCAGGCCCTGGCAGACTCATGCCCGCAGTCTGCAGCCGTGCAGCTCCTCCCACTCTGCTGGCACTTGCAGCTCCTCACCGCAAAGGTAGAATCATAGAATCACTTGGGTTGGAAGAGACCTTCAAGATCGTCGAGTCCAACCATAAACCTATGCCAAACCCCCCCCTAACCCATGTCCCTCAGCACCACGTCTGCCCGGCTTTTAAATACCTCCAGGGATGGCGATTCCACCACCTCCCTGGGCAGCCTCTTCCAATGCTTGATAACCCTTTCCGTAAAGAAGTTTTTCCTAATATCCAACCTAAAGTACTTACTTTGTGACACCGTAGTCGATACCAATAGTCGCCAGGTATTTGGGAACGAACCTCTTCTCACAGTAACGCTTTATAATGCAGCTCTGGGAGAAAGGAAAAGGGAGCCTCAGCACGAGAGCATTGTACACCAGAATACTCACATTACTGGGGAATTTGCTGATAGCCCCCAGCCAGTTGGATGGCTGCAGAAACATCATCACTGCCCTAAGTCCCTAAACTAACTAATTAACCCACAACCAAAGCACCAAACTTCACCAGGAGCATTTTTCTTTCTGCAAAGGAAGGAAAGCCCAGGATCCCAGCCCCTGGGTGTCAGTTATTCCTTAACTGTTTGGAGATAGGAGCGTCATGAAAGCGATTTATCCCCCTACGGAGAATATCCAGCTGTGTGTTCAGGGGCCTGGCGGCAGTCAGCTCCCCAAAAGCCACGAAGAACATTCCGGCAGCCCGAGAAGCTCATTCAGGGTCACACCAAATCCCTCCACCCCCAGTTCTGCCCCTGACTGGCAGAGATCCTGTTTAGCAGAGGATTTGGCTGCTATCAGCCATCGAGAGACAAATGCCACAAGAATAAAAGCCACTTGCCACCTTTTTGCCCCCTCGCTCTGTTCTGCAAGATCCTTCTGGAGTTTCTTGCCATCAGCGAGGCACTTGTCTGCCCCAAGGTAGGCTGCCAGCAGTTTAACAGGACCATATTTATTTAGCAAACAAAAAGAAGGGCAGCGTTTCACCACAGAACCCAGCGGGGAGAAGAAATACCACCCTGGAGGAGGGCTGGGTCCTTCGCCGCCGCAGGAGGCGGGGATTCTCCTGAGGAAACCCTGGTTAGGGCCAAACTGGGGAGCGGCGCGATTCCCCCGGCAGCCCCTGAGGAAGGCACCAAGGCCTGGAGCCACCGCTCCTGCCCTCAGGCGCCGCACGGCGGCACCCGCGGCCGGAGCACGGCCCTGCCGGCTCCCTCTGAAGGGAGCGGACACGGGAACGGGTGTTCCTGAGCAGCGGGATCACGGAGGGACCCGCCGCCCGGAGAGGGGAACGCTCTGGGGCCCAACGGGCCCGTGGGGCGGGCGGCGGGCACGGAGGAGTCCCCGGACAGGCCGCTGGCGCCGCCATGACACCCTCCTCCAGCCGCCCCAGGTCCCGCCTCTTGCCCCGCAGCCAATAAAACCCGGCGTTACGGCGCGGGGCCCCGCCCCCGAAGCTGTCAATCCTCCACTCGGCCCAACCTCCCGCCTGGCACCGCACGGCGCGACCTGCCCCTGATTGGCTCCCGCTGGCCGGCGCAGTCACCAATCCACGGCCTCTCTAGCGGCGCGGCCGCCGGCAGCCGGCTCCGCATTGGCTAACCGGCCTGCCCGCCACCGCCCGCCCGCCAATCGCAGCGCCTCACCTTGCCCACCTCCGCGTTGCCCATGGAGATGACTTTTATCCGTAGCGACTTGCGCGTCTCCTTCCGCTTCGGCGGGTTCGCCTCCATGGCGGGCCGGGGCGGCGCGGGCCGCGGCGGGCCCGGTTGAGGCGGCGGCAAGAAGGAAAGGGAAGCAAAGAGGCAGGGAGGGGAGGAAAGAGGGAGGGAGTGCGGCGGGCCCGGGGCCGCCTCACCGCCCTGCGCCTCCGCTCGCGCGAGACTTCCGCCGCCCAGCCTGAAGCTCTCGCGAGATTTGGCGGGAGCAGCGGCGCGCGCCGCTCTGACGGGGGCCGTGGCCGTCCGCACGGGGGCGGGGCCTGGCGCGGGGTCCCGCGGTGCTGTGCGGTCGCTGCTCTGCTGTCACTGCCCGCGCTGCACGGCACTGTCCTCACTGCACTGCACTGCACTGCACTGCACTGCACTGCCTGCGCTGTACTGCTCTGCTCGCACTGCCCTGCACTGCCTTGCGCTGCCCGCACTGCTCTGCTCTCACTTAACTGCCCACACTGCCCTGCTCTCACTGCACTACCCGCACTGTACTGCTCTGCACTGCCCTGCCCTGCCCTGACTGCACTGCCCGCACTGCACTGCCTGCGCTGTACTGCTCTGCTCGCACTGCCCTGCACTGCCTTGCGCTGCCCGCACTGCTCTGCTCTCACTTAACTGCCCACACTGCCCTGCTCTCACTGCACTACCCGCACTGTACTGCTCTGCACTGCCCTCCCCTGCCCTGACTGCACTGCCCGCACTGCACTGCCTGCGCTGTACTGCTCTGCTCGCACTGCCCTGCACTGCCTTGCGCTGCCCGCACTGCTCTGCTCTCACTTAACTGCCCACACTGCCCTGCTCTCACTGCACTACCCGCACTGTACTGCTCTGCACTGCCCTGCCCTGCCCTGACTGCACTGCCCGCACTGCACTGCCCTCACTCTACTGCCCTTGCTGCACTGCCCTAACCGCACTGCACTGCCTGCCTGCACTGCCCTCACTGCCTGCCTTGCCCTCACTGCACTGCCTTCACTGCCTGCACTGCCCTCGCTGCACTGCCCTCACTGCCTGCCTTGCCCTCACTGCCTGCCCTCACTGCACTGCCTTCACTGCCTGCACTGCCCTCGCTGCACTGCCCTCACTGCCTGCCCTTGCTGCACTGCCTTCACTGCCTGCACTGCTTTCACTGCAGTGCCCTCTGCACTGCCCTCACTGCAGTGCCTTCACTGCACTGCCTGCTCTGCCTGCACTGCTTTCACTGCACTGCTCGCACTGCCTGCGCTGCCCTGCCCTCTGCACTGCAGTGCCTGCACTGCCCTTGCTGCACTGCCTGCCCTGAGTGCCCTACACTGCCTGCACTGCCAGTATTGCCTGCACTGCCCTGCCCTCACTGCTTGCACTGCCCTCACTGTCTGCACTGCCCTGCCCTGCCCTGGGGGTCGGCAGTGCGGTGCCGCAGTGAGGGGCCGGGCCCGGGTCCCTTGGCTGCGCTGGGAGCAGGGGAGAGGGGCAGCCCGCTGCCACCAGGACGTCCCCTGCCCCGGCCCCGCATCTCCAGGGCCTCCAAGGCAGCGCCGCCATAGCACCGTAGTGTCCTGCGAGGCCGGGATGCTCTGCATTGTCCCCGGGGGCTGACCCGTGAGGCCCCGGAGAGGTCCAAGTAGAGCAGTTGGGGGTTACAGGACCTGAGATGTCCCCCGCGACTTGCCGTGTGGCCACCTGGGAGCCCGCTCTCCTCTGGCCTCAGCTGGCTCCGGGCAGGATGGGCTTGGATAGGGGGTGTTGGGGTGGGTGTGGGGTCAGTTCTTGGGGGGGAAATGGGCCCTGCTGGAGGGTGGACGCCTCATGGAACGGGTTCCTGAGGGGAGGACGTTGCTGGTTGCTGAGACAGGTGGCCTTAGGTGACACCAGAGCTGGCAGTGGCCCCATGGCACGGTGGGATGTGGCCCGTGGCATCTGAGTAGAGGCATCCATCCCTACGTGGGGGCTGTCCTGGGGCAGGGCCATCCGCAGGAACCCTCGTGGTAAATAATGTCCTTATTTGGTCCTTGTAGCCCAGCGAGATCCTGCCCAGAAGGGGAAGCGTTGCGCCATGCCTCGAAGACAAGGTACCAAGAGGGGACGCACGGCTCGGGGGGCTTTGAAGCCCTTTTCCCAGGGGGGTCACAGCCACCTCTTGGCAAGGAGACCCTCAGGCAGGGCCCACGCGGTTGGAGCATCTCTCGGCTCTCTGGGGACTTCACCATCAGGATGGAGATGGAGATGGGAGGGGGTTTCCTCAGTTGAGATGCCCTGAGCTTAGGGATCCTGTGACTCCCCACCTCCATGTCCTGCTGGGAGCATGTCTGGCTGATGAGAGGTTCCGTCTGGAAGTGGGGTGCTGGGGGGGTGCGTTGGGGGGGCCACTGGTGTGTGCTATGGACTAAGGACACTGGCTGTCGCGTCCTCGACATGTCATAGAATCATGGAATAGTTTGGGTAAGAAGGGAGGTTTAAAAGTCACGTAGTCCACCCCCCTGCCCTGGGCAGGGACACCTCCAACCAGACCAGGTTGCTCCAAGCCCCGTCCAACCTGGCCTTGAACCTCCAGGGATGGGGTAGCCACAGCTTCTCTGGGCAACCCCGGCCAGGGGCTCACCACCTTCATAGTCACGAATTTCTTTCTTCTCTCTAGCCTGAATCTCCTCTCTTTTAGCTTAAAACCAATCCCCCTTGCCCTGTTGACTTGTCCCCTGTGTCTGCTGGCTTCCTCCTGGCTGGCAATGAGAAGCTGCTTTTTGACAGGTCTGTTATGGGCTGTTTGGGATCTTCTGCCTCATTATCTGGTCTCATAAATCTTTGCCAAACGGGTCCTGCCATTATCCATCTCTGCGTGTTTTATGGCTCCAGCTCTGTTCTTCATCTTCGCGTCACCTTATCTTTAGCTTTGTTCTTCTTTGTTATCTTCGGTTTGTTCTTCATCTTCCTGCTGTCTGGCCGTTTGACGAAACCAGGCACATGTCTCTGTGCCAATTTAAGCTGGTTCCTTTAACCCTTCCGTTGCTGGTCCTGTGCATCCATGTACAGAGCTTGCTGGTCATACGGGTGTTAGTGTTTCTCACAAATCCATCTGGCAGCTGATTTGGTGAATTCAGCCCTTCCTCCTTGAGATGCCAGTGGGGACATCTCTGGGCAGCTCCTTGCCTTGGCCCAGGGCACTGTCCCATTTCCTGAGCAATGAGGGATCCTACCTGCTCAGTAGCTGCGTAGGAATGGGCTTGGAATTCCCACTGCCGTGCAGGAGGCAAGCGCTGCCCTGCCCTGTCCTGTGCTCCCAGTGCCATGACAGAGATGAGGTTGGGTTTTTCTTTGGGCGTTTCATCCTGGGCCAAGCATGTCCTTGAGGTTGTTTGGAAAAGAGGAGAAAGAAAGAAGGTCTTCTGGGGTTTTTTTCCTCCTTGTTTTGTTACCAGGTGTCAAGCCCTCTGTGGGTTTTTCTCGGGATTGGGAGGAACAGCGCCCCTCTCTGCCTGGACAGGAGGAGGAGCGGGATAGCTTAGCGCCGTGACAACTTCTTTGCTGAGTTTGGGCAGCGTAAGGGCTTACAGCAGTCCTACCAATTTATAGGTTCGGGATATGGTGACAGACACCAGGCCAGCAGCTTTAGGGATAAACAATTTATCTCCAAAGAACGGTACAGTAATACATACAGATCAGTAGTGCAATTATCCAGGTCATAATGACAGCAAATCTGGTAATTCGCTAATACGGGGCGAGACTTAATATCTGGGTGTGCAAAGGCTTGCACGACCGTGGCTCTCAGGCGGGCAGGGAGCAGGGCATGGCTGCCACAAACCAGTTGGATCAGCCAGCCAGGCTTGGGGAATCCCAGATTCCCTGATGGGACTCTCCTCTTTTAATTGTAGTGTTGCGGAAGCACCGTTTGGGCTTGTTAACCCATCATCCCACCCGGCCTCTGCGCCCTTTCCGGGCCGGTTCCGTCTTTCTCTGGAAATACTGCGTGACACAATGCTAGCCTTGCATTTCATAGAATCATAGAATGGTTTAGGTTGGAAGGGACCTTGCAGATCATCGAGTTCCAACCCTCCTGCCATAGGCAGGGAGACCTCCCACTAGACCAGGTTGCCCAAGGCCACATCCAGCCTGGCCTTCAACACCTCCAGGGATGGGGCCTCAACAGCCTCTCTGGGCAACCTGTTCCAGTGCCTCACC
>VZSF01006361.1:0-59519 GCA_013398295.1 Chionis minor
TCTTCTCCCTCCTCAACTGTTTCGTCAACATGGCTGAGCTCCTCACAACCTTGTAAGCATCCTCCTGCCCAATTCAGGGCTATGCCTGCTCCTCCCAGCTCTCAGTCTTCCTTCCTTCCTTCCTTCCTTCCTTCCTTCCATCCTTCCTTCCTCTTTCCTCCCTCCCTCCTTTCTTCCCTCCCTTCATCGCTCCTTCCTTTCTTCCTGCGTTGCTTTTCTCCTTCTGATCCTAACATGCCACTCAGGCATTTCTTTGATACTTTACCTCTGTTCTAACTTCCTGGGGCATTGGTTCTTTGATGCTTCCTGCCTTTGGTATGGCACTGGGCACAGGTCCGTCCAATGAAGCCTGGCCTCCCGGCATGGGAAAGGACAGATGGTATGTCCGCTGTGCCTTTTCGTTAGAGGGAGACAAAAGCATACCTGGAGAGGCTCCACTTGCAGGGAGAGGCAGAGGGTGCTTGTGCATTGGATAGCACCCCTCAGGTGCTGTCCTTGTGCTCTCTTTTTGGGGAGGCAAGCTGGGCAGGGAGTCTGAGGGCAGGAGACAGAGACCCATTCCCCGTCTTGCGAAGCAAGACTCAATGCTGCAAGACGCTGCGTCTCTTCCAAATAACACCTGCCCACAGTTTATGGCCACCTCCTGTGCCTTTCCATGTTGACCTCATCCTGAATTGATCTCTGCCTTCCTCCCGGCAGCTGTCACCCACAAAAAGACAACCGTGCCACACTTTGTGCCGCCTCTCACCACGCAGAAGACCACCGCCACCACCTCTGCCAGCAGCACCTCCAAGACCTCTGTCTCCACAGAGGCCAGCCCTGCTACCAGCACAGAAGTCCCTCTGACAAGGACCTCTCCACGTCCCAGCTCTCCGCCTGCGCCCAGCAGCCCGCTCAGCACCCAGCTGTCTCCTGCCACCACTTCTGCATTCTCTTCTGCTGTGATCCCAACCAGCAGCCCAGCGCCTACTCCCCTCACTAGTTCCACATTTAGATCTGCCGAGATTACTACATATTTTTCCTCCCAAAACACCACATTTACTCCACATGTCAAAACGTCTTCATTAGTAATTCCTACCAGTATCTCAGCCAAGTCCACTTCAGCTTTGATCCCAACTGCCTTATCTACAGCAATTACTTTTGCTCCCAGTGTTATTAGTACTGCTTCTACAGAGTCAGTTGAAAGGATTTCTTTGCAAACAACAACATTAACCACTACCCGCACTACATCATCTCCTTCTTTCACCTCTAGACTTTCAACATCCTTGTCTTCTGCTTTGCCATTAACAGTGCCACAAGGTAATGTATATTCATATAATTTCCTATATCATGCTTCTGTTTTCAGCACATCTTTTCTTTCATGTATGTACGAATTCTTACATTCTGTATTATTTGGCTAGGATACTATTTTTATGCCTTGGTTCTATCTTTTCTTTTTGTCTTTTCTGCAGTTATTTATTGTAGAGTAGCTGTCTGAAGTATTTGATTTCATAACAACAGTTTCCCTGTGATACACTGATATAGACTTTGAAAAGTGTGACTTAAGGAGGCTGATCGGATGCATTCAGGAGAGTCACAGAACCATTTGGTTTTTAATCTTAAAATCCTGGTTAAGCAGTGTAAGAAAGATACCTTTTATTAGGACAGGTTATGTCTTAACTTACGCTGCCATCCTCCTGTTAGCTTTTATATACTCTTTCTGCACACTTAAGCAGTTTTTGGTACCTCTTCTGTAGGCTACTATTTTCTCAGTTTTCAAGGTACAGTGATGTTTTTTGGCTCCTCGGCGTAATTAAAATCTCATATGTTTTGACTGCAGGAGTACCACATTCTACAATTTCTGCACAATTTCATGTAAAGGGAGGCACACAAAGTAACATCCTCTCCACTGGTTTTAAATGGAACTGTCCTGCTTTAGTATCTTCAGTATAGGAGTCAGGAACACTGGTGTGGATGCACAAGATAGAGATATATATATATATACACATTTTAAACTGTATTTTGTATAGGTAGCAGAGGCCTAATTTCTTGTCCTATTTAGAAACAGTGAGGCAGGCAGTCTTTATTCAATGCTTCCTAGGATATCAATTAATCCTGCTATGAATAAACCAGAATGATGTATCATAGAATCATACAATCACCTAGGTTGGAAGGGACCTTTAAGATCCCTTCCAACCATGAACCACTGCCAAAACCACCACTAAACCATGTCCCTAAGCACCACCTCTGCCCGTATTTTAAATACCTCCAGTGATGGCGATTCCACCACTTCCCTGGGCAGCCTGTTCCAATATTTGATAACCCTTTCCATGAAGAAATTTTCCCTAATATCCAATCTAAACCTCCCCTGGTGCAACTTGAAGCCATTTTCTCGTGTCCTATCACTTGTTACTTGGGAGAAGAGATGTACCCTCACCTCACTACAACCTCCTTTCAGGTAGTGGCAGAGAGTGATAATGTCTCCCCTCAGCCTCCTTTTCTCCAGGCTAAACAACTCCAGTTCCCTCAGACAGTCCTCATAAGACTTGTTCTCTAGACCCCTCACCAGCTTCATTGCCTTTCTCTGGACCCGCTCCAGCACCTCATTGTCTTTCTTGTAGTGAGGGGACCAAAACTGAACACAGTATTTGAGGTGGGGCCTCACCAGTGCTGAGTACAGGGGGACAACCACTAGTCCTGCTTGTCACACTATTCCTGACACAAGCCAGGATGCTGTTGGCTGCCTTGGCCACCTGGGCACGCTGATGGCTCATATTCAGCCAACTGTTGACCAACACCCCCAGGTCCTTTTCTGCCAGGCAGCTTTCCAGCCACACTTCCCCAAGCCTGTAGCGTTGCATGGGGTTGTGACCCAAGTGCAAGACCTGGCACTTTGCCTTATTGAACTTCATACCATTGGCCTCAGACCATCAATCCAGCCTGTCCAGATCACTCTGTAGGGCCTTTCTACCCTCAAGCAGATCAACACTCTCACCTAACTTGGTGTCATCCGCAAACTTACTGAGGGTGCATTCATCCAGGTCATTGATAAAGACATCAGAACTTCAGATAAGACACTTCAGAATAGTATCTTCCCAACCATACTATTACTGGGTTTGTTCCTTGCAGTTAACAGACAGCACCTCCCAGTATTTATTTCAGGAGTTCAGAAAGTTGCGAACAAGTTCTTCCTTCTCACTAGGTTTTTCAGCCCTAAACTGAGCAATTCTGGTACTTCTCAGTCTTGGAGAATTTTAACAATACCTTTCAGTCCAAAAAGAAAAGTTAAATACTGGCCAAGCTCCTAGCTCTTAATTTATGTGATACAGGTATATTACCTTAGTCTATCGTCAAGTTACTAGTTGTCTGATTTTCCAAGGACAAATTTCCAAATTCCTACTACAGTATTAACTGAGCCTTCCCCACAACAATGTTCAGGTTTCATTCATAACCTTTCTTCAAGCTGGGAACCTGAATGTGCTCAAAAGTGCATTGTGCTGAAGCAGTGCAAACGATGCGTAAGTTGCCTTTGTAGTATTCAACATCTTTGTTCTCCTCAATATAAACTTCAAACACATTCTTCGAACTTGTTGGAAAACCTTTGTTTTCAGTCAGCTTTTTGCTTCACAAAGTGCTTAGTGTCTTGCTTGAAGTTAGGAGAAAATGCAAGATCAATACATATAATCATTACCTGCTTTGTGGCATTACACATTCCCTCCAGTAAGGAAAGACAGACTTTGGGCAGGCATTTAAGTTGTGAACTTCTGGCTGCCTCTAAATAAATAAATCCTTAAAATGAGTAAATTAAACATTTTTCAAATAAGTAGAATCTATTACAAAGCCTGTGAACCAGAAATAATTCCACCAGAATTAGCCAGCTGGTGGTTTTATTTGCATCTTTGTGCCTTCATCAGTGGATTAGTTTTTTCCTCCTGGACTGAATTTGCACTGTATTCTTAACAGGAATCTTTTTGTTCATTTGTAATTCCAGTGACTTGCATTTTCTTAGTTGTCCTCCAGGGGAACTATCTCATGCAGCTTCAGTGCCTAGTTTAAAACCTTCTGTTGCTGTGTTACTCACTTGTGACATGTTAATTGTCTCATGCAATAGGAATGATTTTCCATGAAACACAGTAACCGAGGCTTTTGGCATGCAGCAAAGGTCACTCAAGAAGACTAAGATAGATTTGTGCTATAATTTTTTCTTTTTATATTTGACAGAGCGTTGTAGAGAACTTGAATATGAAGAAAAAATAACTTACAAAGGCTGTTCTACAAATGTCACTTTAAGCAGATGTGAAGGATCATGTCCATCTTCAACAAAGTAAGGATAGCTGAGAGATGGTATAGTACTAAAGTTGTTTCTCTTATTTGGTCATCTGGAAGTAGTGATACTTGTTTACTATCACTCCTTTAAAATTCAGGGATAAAAATGTGGTTGGCATCTACCCAGCAATACAATGACAGTATAAGCCAGCTAACTAGAAACAATGCTAATAAGGTCATTCAACAGGTAGGGATTTACAATTTAAACAAGGAATGTTGTCTCACTTTCTTTTTTTTTTAAAAAACTCAGACATCAGTGCTGCAGATATGGGGGGCTTTCGGGGGGGTTTTTTTGGTTGTTTGTTTTGGTTTTGTTTGTCTGTTTGTTTTGTTTGCGTTTTTTTTTTTTTTTAAAGATGGAAAAGGTCAGTTAGGCTACAAATACCTGTTTTCAAATAGCCAAGACAGCAAAATAAGAAATTTCTCACCTAAATACATAACATCACTTCAGTTGTCTCATAATATTCTCCTAACAGTGTAGTTCAGGGATATTTTATCGTTACAAGCATGCTGTCTCAGTCTGTGCAGTTCTGCTTGCTCACTAGGAGACTATTCAGACAGGGAAACAAGGCTTCAATAAAACTAAACTGATTGCAGCAGTACTAGAGTTCCTAGTTACTTGGAAAACACCTAAAATTGCTATATTCCCAACAATCCAAACAAATACAATGTTCAAATAGGAAAGCAACGAAGGGGTTTGCTTTTGCACTAAGTCATTTAAATGAACCCCGAAGCTAAGCACTATCCCCTTCAAAGTTGAGTTCAGGTGTCTCCCAGCATTTTGATTTGTGATTGACTTGAGAGTTTTCAAAAGGGCTGTAAAGTCTGGGCAAAGATCTTGAGAGTTACTAACATTTGTCACAATCACCAAGAATGTTATCGTTTAAAAACAGTTTTGTTTTAGTTGAAACCAGGCAGAATTTTCTCCCTTTTAAAGAGATTTTTACAAAAATATTTTTTTCCGCAACACTCTTGTTCTGATAGCTGAATTCCAGCCTATCTTTATACAACTTCTCGCTGACAAAAAACCCCAAAACAACAGATAGAAGCCAATCCAGCAGCACAGTTGGCTGAACACAGAAAAGCAACAGTATAAGAGAACAGTACTATCAGAAGAGAATTTAAGTCTTACCTGTTTATTCAAGCTCTCACTTCACCAACCTGTGCTCTATTCCTGCTAATTCAGCAACATATGTGCAAGACAACTACTGACTTCACAGCCCAGAATTGACATGCAGTCATCAGCCTAAATTCTGGTGCCAACAGTTCAAAGAAAGGGATTTTCCATCCTCCATGAACTTTGCAAAAGCATTTTGCACAATTCAGCATCTTTGTTAAGAGATCACACCAGAGACCTTTTGCAAACTGGAAGTGGTCCAGTGCACAGCTTCAAAAAAAAATTAAATATAGTTACTTTATGATTTTCAGAAGTGCAAAAGAAGAATGGGGAAATTGAATCCTATTAATTTTCCAGTGAGGTCTGAGGCCTAATAGCTATAAGCGCTTTGAAAATTCAGTCTTAAAAAGGCAGGCAGAAACTCAGTACACCCAAACGCCTGCACTAGAGTCAATTGCTGCACAGTCTGTACTTCTGTAGCTGACAGAACCATTAAACTCTAAGAGTTGTCCTCTTTCCTCTAAACCTTCCACCATAAGAAAAAAAATAATTAAAAAATGTTCAAATACTTGAAAAGCTGTACATCTAACTGATCCTCCCTCTCTTCCAAACAGGCTGAATGTTGAGAAGATGACGGTTGCCACAGTATGCGGCTGCTGTAGGCCTCTTCAACGTCTTAAGAAGACATTCCAATTCCCATGCCAAGACCCAGATAACCCTGCAAAAAGGCTCATTATGGAAATAGTTGTATTTAGTGGCTGTGTTTGTTACGTTGACAGTTGCATACACTAGCCAGACCTCCAGATGGCCTCAGATACCTTTTTTTTTTTTAATTAAACACTGATCACAATTTAACACTTCCACAGTGACTACTCATTTCTGGGAGTTCTCTTGTATTGATTATACAGGATAGCCTTGCAGCGAGGCTTCTGGAGCAGCTAACCTGGAGTGTCAATGAAGTTAATTGCTAAATTATTCCTGATCAGGAGGGGGTTGAGGAGGGGCTGTGGTGCAGGTGAGAATACAAAAAGAGTGGGCCAGGTTGGGAGGGAAAACCATGTCAGAGACCGTCTGGCTTTGCTCAGGGTGGTATTTTACCAGAGGCTAAAAACCAGCCTACACACTGTACAGTAAGAGAATTTTGACTTTATTCAAATAAAGTAGAAGGAACTGAATTTGCTAACTTATTGTTCATTATTTGACCAATTATTTTAACTGAAAATAGTCTGTTACGTTCACTACAGTTGAACTAGGACCTGTGGAATAGCCCATTACTTCACTGGGAGAAACAACTGAGGTGACCTGTTCCCTTTCCTTTAAAAGTGGACAAGACACTTGTGCTTGTTACCCATACACAGCTGTTGCCGGGAAGTAGGGTGCTACATGAACCAAAAGCTAATTGTGAGGTTTCTACATGCACCCTTGACATGGTGGGACACTTCCAGAAACATCATTAACAGAGACACTTAGTGGCTTTTGAACAAAGCAGAAATTTGCAGGGCATTTCTCTGCAAGAAATCAAAGACCGTATGTGTCTACCAGGACACAGGTAGTTCACTCACAAGCGATTTCTACTTGCTGCTAGTAGAGAGCATTCTCTACTAACTTTGCAATTCCTTTAAGAAAAAGTCATATGAATGCACAAAAGCTCACAGTGCCCAGGGTTTGGGATTTTTATTCTTCTTTTAGAAAGTTTTAGAGAAGTACTAAGAATGTGAAGCATACATTTAAAGTGTGAGTGAGGTTATTTAGCAGTATAGATACTCTTCTTTTACAGCAACATCAACTTTTATTTTTTACAAGTTCTGTCTACATGTAATACAAGTATGTGCTTCAAAGCCTCAACCATACCTCACTGTTACACCAGTTTACTGCAGCACGTACTGTCCATATACTCACTGTTGTTAAACACTATAAGGAAGAAAGATTTTACACCAAGGTGGGTTTTTGTGTGGTTTTTTTTTTGTTTTGGTTTTTTTGTGGTTTTTTGTTGTTTTTTTACAGCAGAGTATTTGTAACATGACCAAACACACCAACAAAAAAGCCATAAACAAACTCACTGGGGCAGCAGATTTGCAGGCCAGGTAATACTCAACTGAACACAACCCACCAGCAGTTTGCAGGAAAGAATTTACCATTGCACATCAACTGTTGTTCCATTCCATGCAAGTATTCTTCACACTTCCATGCCCCCAGACAAAAAAGGACAGTTTTATTACTGTTTAATCATTTATTTAATCTTAATATGTTCTTCTGATGAATATAGTCTAATATATAGTCTTCTATATGAAAATTCTCCACTTAATTTGACAGAACTTTGTTTTATACAAATAAGACAATCACCATAGATGTTACATACTGGAGTGTAGGTCAAGAATGAACATGCGCTACCTGTTTTGCTATTCAGTTATTTTCACATGTCAATGCCTGAAAATACTGTACTTAAAACAATAACACTGTTTACTGCAGAAATTATTTTGTCTGCTTGACAGGATACATCACTTTGGTAAGTTAACCATCATTCACAAAAAAAAAATCAAGTATTTGTCCTTAATTTTTTTATGTTTCTGCTCATAGCTTCATTGAGCTGACATTTAATACAAAGTGTGAACAATCATAAGCTTAACACAGTCACCACTGAAAAGACACTTTCCCTTACCCCCCTCCTTCCCACATTTTAGCACAGCTTGAACCAAAGCAAAGTGAACTGAAGTAGCGCAGTGTCTCAAGGTGTCCTTTAATGAGGGCACAGAACATTTTCACAGGGGGACAGATCTACAACATGATTTGGAAAAAATGAAATATAAGCTCCTCCCCTGTCTTTGCTAAGACTCCCTTTAGCTCAGCACATCAGATTTTTAACACAGCAGCCACTGGCATGGTTAAGATAACAGGACTAAGGAAGAGACACATGGCATCCAAAGGACAAAACGTAAGGTAGTCCATTAGTACTCTGTCAACTGCCCAACCTGACTGCAGGAACTGCTCATGAAGATTTTCAAAGATAATGTTTGTGATCAGAGTCTTCATTAGCTACTTGAAAGGCTACAAAAGGGCCAATTGTTCAAGAGAACTTTTGCACAAAGACCAGGTCTATAGCCAAGTTTTCAGTCATAACATCCACAGTTACCAGCCATTTCTGGAAAAACAAAACAAAAACTTCACAAAATGCACACACCACAGCCAAATCTTTGCTCCTTATTTTTCACGTGCACTCAAACCAAATTGTAATTACTCAGTTCCATCATTTAACTCAAAGCACTGAAGCAAAAAAGCAAGGCACGCTTAATCATATAGAATGCTGTCCCCTGCTGTGCACCGCGCAGCATGACAGGAAGCTCATTTAACTGTATTTTCAATGTCATCGCTATCACTCAAAACCTTTATTTCATGGTCATACCTGGCTGTACATGTTATGAGACACTGGTCCCAGGCTTCCTTTAAATAACCTTAAGGAAATCTTGATCTGAGGTTCACTTCTCATGTCAGAAGCAGCTGATGTTCACTGTGATCTATAGTACTCACTGTCAACTGCCCACAGTTTCTAACTGCACTACCTCACCTGCTTTGTTTTAGCAGCCTTTGTTGCATCTCAAGCTTTGAAGAGTGTGAGCCAGAGTTGTCTCCACTTACTTCTGCAGAGAGGCTGCAAAGAGTTTGTTGATGTGGAATGAGTTACAAGGGCTTTGGTTGTAAAAACCACTATAACAGCTGAACTTTATTGGGCCTTCTACCCTTGGTCTCAACACAAGTCTTCTATACCATGTTAGAGATTTTTACCACCACTGACAGATGGGAAACTCTTCGGACATCAGTTATTCAGCCTCTCAACTTTTAACGTTACTGTACACAGGGGAAAAAATATTGTTTAAAATTACATTTTCATCTAAGAGTGCATGCCTTACAGCCCTCCAAGGGCCCTTTTCTTCCCACTTCTCCTTTTATACAATACTAGACTCTGCAGTTAGTTATATCACATCATTAGCACTATTACTTGCTAAGTCTGATGGGAAACAGAAAAAACACAGAACAGAATATTTACTTCATTTGACTAACAATGAACAAGCATGTACTCATTCACCACCTACCAGAGAAGCTCACCTCATTATTTGAGATAAGCAGAAGGATTAGGAATAGCTTTTGTATTCAATCCACTTTCCAAAGATCAGAAAACATTAAGATGTAAAGGATTACAAGATTAATACTTTAAGACTCTGGTCCTGTGGCATTTTTCAAATACAAAGATTAGTGATACTCAACATAAACATTCACTTGAATCAGATTCAAACACATTTTGGAATCTGCCCTTCCATCCAGTACAAGACTTGCAGCAATGTTCAACTTTACAAAGGTTTGACTCTACATTAACAACTGAAATAACCTTACTGAGCAGCATTACATTGGTTCCTTTCAGCTCAGAGCAGAGGGAGTACCTGTTGAAGGCACCACGGCAGAACCTAACTATACATTTCCAGTTGAAATCCTTGGTTACCAGGTCTAATCAATTTCCCTTTAACAAGTTTAAAAGCCTGACCTCTGCAAAAAAAAAAAAAAAGCACAAGACAGCCCTCCCACCCTTTGTGTAACACACTAAAATCCATTTTCAATGTAAAAAGTCACTTCCCTGTACTGTACATTTTATAGTCTTAATTTCAAACAAGGGTCAAGTCCTATTAAGGCAGGGAGCTGATATTGGTTAACATTGCAGTACTCAGACAGTGATGTACAAGACATTTATTTGCAGTATGATGACAGCGATATAAATGGAAAAAACAAAACTGACATGGTTAATATTAAAACTGTTCTGACAGCAATTCACATAATCTCTGAGATACAGCTTCTTTACTTGTTCGTAGTGTGAGCCTATACATCTGCAAAAGAACATAAAATATTATTTACTTTTTAAACACAGTTTGGCATTAAATGAATGCACATTCTACTAGTGAAAGCTAGCAGTTACCTCTCATGTTTTCCTAGATTTGGTAGGAAAAAGAGCTACCTAGATTTGGTAGGAAAAAGTTAAAACATTCAGAGGTAGCCAGCCACTAGGTAATAAAGTTTTTTTAAAACCATAGGCTGGAGTACATCTTCAAATCCTTGTTGAGAGTTATTATTGTTCTAATGTTTTTACTATTATCAGCAAGGTGCTGTCCAAAGTTTTTCCTTAAGAGGAGTAAATGTTATGAGAAAAGTCTAAAGACTATCTACCACCACTTCTTCAGAAAACAGGAGACTTCCCACCTAAAACTTATACTTAGTCCTCAGTTAACTTTGATAAAACCTCTATCAAAATGCTTGAGGGAAAATATTCTTGACATTGTGTTTGTTTTCTTTTTTACCTTTTACTCAATCATTCTTTTATTAATTTAAAATGGCAAAGGGAATTATACTTAATCTTGTTCAATGTGCACACACATTAAAAGTTTCCAACTTTCGAGAAGATGAGACTCCAATGGACAGTCTGGAATAATACAATGATCTCTTCCAACAGGAAAAAGAATTGCTATGAAGCAGCAGCTTACGAAACTGGGCCAGGACTAGCTGCTACAATTTCATTTACTGTTGGAGTCTGCGGTCATGATTAGCTATTACAATAGTGATTTTAATTAAATACCTTAAGGAGTTCCAAACGTACCAAGATATTTAGTGCAAACAATAACATGTATTCAAGCTGTAGATACTTAAACAGATACCTGTGCCTGGAGGTTGGGTTCAAGGCGCAACAAGCATCCAATCTGAGTAGTTTTTGTATGTATGATACCAGCACCGACGAAGTTAGCAGGATTGGGATCTACCTCCTCAAGCAGGGCTGATCCAAAGCCAATTATCTATGAAAGAAATCCAGAATATTTAGATGTGGGGACAGCAGGACAATACCAAGTCTACCCAAGCACAGCCACCACCAACTAGCAAAACAAGTAAATTTTACTTGAAGTGTTTAAGACATTACAGAATTATCCAATACCAATGTTATTACAACAAATTTTTGAAGTGACAGTGATCCTGATAATGAGATGTTCCTGAAAAAAAAAAAAAAGAGGTTCTTCTCAAAAATAACTGAGAAATAAATTAGATTCAACATAAGTTTCTCCTGTTTTCGATAAAGCATTGCTGTCTTATACCAGTCACTTCTGTTTTGCCTAAGGCAGACGGTTCTGCAAAAAAGTTACTTGTTTTCTTTTGTAACTGGTAACTCCAGTATAAATTAAGGCTTGAAGTATCTTCCAATTCCGTTTTAAGCACTGAACTGGTGTTTTCTTAAATAGTGTCAGGTTTCCAGCTGCTATTGAAGACTGTATCTAATGCAAGCCACACTGAGAAATGGTTCATTCAATCCAGCACTGCCAAGGGTCTGTTACACAACACGGACTTACACTTTAAGAGGATGACCCAATTGCCATATAAACGAAGATGAACAAAGTTTGCTTATACCACTATGTTTACACTACAAATTAAAAGTACCACATGATCACCCACCTTTGCTTTTGTGATCTCTGCATCCATTGGGTGTTTCGCTTTAAAGATATTCTGTACTTCTTGTTTTGGACTGCAAGACAAGGCAAGATAAACACATGGTATAACACATGTATTATGTACAATATTGTTCAATAGCAACTAATTATATTGGGATAGTCTATAACTCACAGGATTACTTATGGGATGGGGCACTGCATCAGCTACATTCACAATATATCTTCCCCTCCCCCCCCCATCAGCCCCTTGGCCCACCACAAGAACCCCAAGCCCAAACATACACAAATTCTTACTTGCTCAGTTGCTTCCAACGCTGAAAAAAGTCTTGAGAAGACATCTCTGTCGGCTGGAAAAATTTATTCAGTGTGATGGGTAATTTTACCGAAAGATTCTGAAATGTTCCACCATACCTGCACATGGAATAGAAAGAACGCAGTGTATGCAGCACAGTGTCAGCAGTCTCTCAGCTTAAATCAACCAAGCAGCTGAGGATGAACATGAAGGTGCAATTGTTTATGATTAAAATCCATCAGCTGCAGATAAACGTTATCTTTAAGACACAGTTTTAATCCACTGTTAAATACATTTATTTGCTTTGCTTAGATGGCACGTGAAAGTGAACTGGCAGAATTTCTAAGGATTTCTGAGTTTCAACATAGGTTGTTAACCTTCTAGACAGCACCCATCAAAGGGGTGAAAAATACATCCCTGTGAAAACATACCAGTAAGAACCAGCTTAGACTAGAATAACAGAACGTAGCCCAGAAATCAGGATTTCCCAAAGGCTGATGTTGACTGGATATAACAAGACTCTATTTTTGGCTGCATGCATTTCCAGTCCAAGTTGTTTGCAGGAATGTTCTTGGTTTCCAGAAGGGAGAAGCTACTGTGTATATTCCTGTAGAGATTTCTTAAGCAAACAGGAAGACTGTTTTATACACATAGCGGAAAGAGAAGCCATGGAGACATTTTATCAGTAGCTGCTTCTTGATTAAAAAAAAAATAAATAATCAAAACACCTAAACCATATTGTTCCAAGTGGATTCCCTACCTCCCCTAGTAGCTTCAAGTTTTGTTAGATCAATTTTTCACGGAAGTCGTCTACCCAAGACAGCTTTCTGTGTCCATATTCTACAGTTCAGTCAGAAGACCAGGACAAATTTAACATCTTTCATCTAATTAATTCATTAGCATTTGAATCCTGTGTTTTACCTGAATTGAATGTTCAAGATTGGAGCTTCCATAAAGTCTGACACACATTCGATGTTCACAACCTGCTGAACCTGTGCACCTCCATCCACTGTGGGGTCAACAGGTTTTGTCTGAAGATTCAGGCATAAGAAGTGGTTAAGGAAACTGATCAATGAATGGATAACTTTAAGAAAAAATCAGCAAATCCTCCAATAAGCTACATGAAGATTTAACATCATGTCCACTCATTCTCTACATGCTACTGAACATTCAAAGCTCAATTCTTGTACAGCAAAAAAAGGTTTGTTTTTTTCATACTCACACTGACCCCTAGAAATAATAATCCCCACAATTATCAGTTATACGGATATTCTTATATAGTCTCCAAGAAAGCCTAAATTTGCACTACCAAGCATTAATTTACAGTTCATCTTTAAGAGCTTATTTTAAAGTATCATCAGCGTTGTGTACATGTTTTCTTCTACATCCACCTGAAGTCTGAGGTTATCTGCTAATGCAGGACTTGAAGGACACCACATCTATACCCTGCTACTTCATGACAGTGGAGAAAGTTACTTTGTATATTTATTCAGCCTAATTTCTCCTTATTTCAAAAGTAAATTTTGTGTTTGTAACCAGAGCTTTAAGGAGAGAATGTTCCACCTCTGCTGAAGACTTGTTCTTTCTACAAGAAAGTTTACTTTAAGAAGTTATCAGCATGCTTCTGGTTTCTTCATGTTCAAGGACACCATGCCTTGATCCAGCAGCTCTATCACAATTTTGTGAGGCACAGAACACAAAACGCAACTAAGAACACACACATGCTACTGCATTTAAGGATATTTGACTGTAGGTCATCTGAGCAGATTACTGTTGGAGTAAAATTCAAGAACTGTGTTGATGTCTTATTACCATAGAATATGAACATACGTCCTAGAAAGAAAAGAATAAAAGGTAGAATTTTTAGGTACATGTAAGCCATAATTTACATGGTTTACCTTACCAAGATACAGTTCAAAATGAAATAGCAAATTAAAACAAATCAGACTTCTCCCACAGAAGCTGTCCCCCAGGCACTTAAATAATCAGTGGAAGTCATTCAGTTTCTGGAAAACACTAATATTAATGTAAAGAAGCTATTATGGTACCAAAAAGTGATGCAGAAGGGGAGAAACAAGCAATTCTAGTGCTGGTCTGTGTTTGATTATCAGCTTCTTCCTAGGTGTTTTTGGTATCTTGTGCATTAATGTATTCTGGTAGACATGCCTGAAATGTATTATGTATCATAATATTACAATAAGCTATTCTGTAAGACATAAAAACTGAGGGGAATGGTCCTTTATAAGCCTGGCTGTATCAGATGTACCACTAGGCACCTGGAGCTTACAGTATGACTTAACGCTCCCATTTCACCTCAGCTAGCAGAACAACCAAAAACTTTAAGGAAACAAGTACCCACACAGAAGCCAGGGACACACAAACAGTGAAGACCTTAAGACAGGTGAGGCCTGAAATCACATTTCCCTCTAAGTACCCGAAAAGTAAGTCCTATCTGCAATATCATGCTGGCATTGGGTTAATAATGCAGACAGCTAACTGCTTGGACTGAAAGCTCTTACCCAGGTTCTGCCGAAATTCGGATTTCAATCCAATTTGTAGCAACTGATTTTCAAACAAGACTCCATTATTTTTACACACAAACCTAGGGGAAGAGAGGGAAGACATGTCGTAAATTGACCCATATTAAACGATGCTTAGAACCACAAAATTCAGGGTTTACACAGAGGATGAAGATTGTGGTTAACCTAGAGTGCATCAGTCTGTGAGAGAGGCCTTTGCAGAAAACTGCAGTTAGAAGTGACAACTTTACAACCAAAACCACCACTTGTAGGACACTAAAAAACCTGAAATTTTTATTTGATAGGATGTCTGAGAAACTACGAAGGAAGTCACAATACACTATATATGAACACACACAGTCTACAAAGGACCAGGCAACAGACTAGGATTTTTCTTAGTCATATTCTTGACAACATCTGAAACTCATTAGGTTGGTGCAGAATTGAAAAGTTTGAAGCTCTGACTGTTTAAACCTGAAAGAAAAAAGAATCCCTTGTTTTATCAGTTCTGCATCACATAAGTCAACTGAGACCTGTATTTTTTTTTTCCTTTTTGAGAGAGGAAGCCCGTTTTGCAGTGATTTCAGTCCTTTCTGTCACTCTTCACTTAAAAGTAGAAGAGGTGGTCAGCAAACATCAGCCTTTTGCATACAAGGCATTTAAAACATACTCCTAAATATCAGTACTTCTGACAAGAGCTCTTACGTTTTTCCTTCTTTTGTGAATAGTTGCAAAACTTAATATACAAAGTGGCATCTTCTCATTTTAGAGCAGTCTGTGACAGCACTGACTTGTAAAAGGCAACGCTAACCTGTGTATTCATGAGCTTGTCATAGAAACCACAGCATCTACAGAGGTGTTCTAGTCACAAGTCTGACAGTACACGTTTCTCTCATTTTGCTGGTATTAAGTTAATGCACAATATAGTTTTGCTTTATAACTATATTCTGGAAGTTGCCCAGCCTTGCAAGGTTTTAGTATTGCTTACTTGTGAAAAAGCTCATCAGCATCATGCACAGTATCAGCTGGTTCCTCAGAAACTACCTCAGATGAAGCCAGGTCAGGGCTAGTTCAGGCAGCACAAAGGAAGAAAGGCAGTAGCGACAGAGATAGCAGGAGTTAGTAAAGACAGCTTAGTGCTTAGTTATTTCTTTTACCTCCTTCCTCAAAAATGGCACTGTTGAGTTTAATGCATGAAAAATTTGTTAGCTGCCCTAGAAAGGTATTAGGCAATGTTTTCCCCCATTTCTCTCCCCCACCCCACCCCTCCCTGATTGTTAGGAAGCAGCAGTTCTTCCCAAAGACAGGAGACAGCTGAAGGTGTTCGTTCAGTAGCTTAAATTTATAACTCTTAAAGAACCAAGTCCTTTTAGGTGTTTAACTGTGACAGCAAAAGAGTTTTAGTTCAAAACCATAAATGTAGATGTATTTTAATTACTACAAATGTGCACTTTGAAGCAGAGGCCTCATCAACCTTAGTGGCACTTCTATAGCTGCACAATCAGTTCTGAAAAAACACGCAAGTATTAAGTGCAGCCAAGAATACACAGGCACACAGAGAATGACTTACCCAAGTAACAGATTAGAAACAAAAGTGACAACAGCACTAAAAAGAGGCAGGAAACTGTAAAAGGCAACTTCTCAGTAACATTAGAAAAGCGTTTCATCATCTACAGACAGACCAAGGGGTTGGGCAATGCTATACTTTCTTCTGCAGAAAGAGAAAACTCTTTTTAGGTAACTTTTGCTTATGAAGCTATTAGTATTGGTTTCTTTTTTCCCCCTCTTTTAAAAAAAACCCACACCACACCTCTAACAAGCTTGTGTATCACCTTACAGTCTTTGTATTGTGTAGCATTATTAAATACCACTTATTGCCTTCCAAGAGAAATACAGCATCAAATCTTAATCACTGCAAACCTGCAACAATGCATTGCCTAGCATAAAATTTTAATGAAAGTCTCAATAATCCAGGCAGATTAGTTTCACTAATTATGTCTTTTATATTAAGATGCACTGCAAATTTGTCACTACATCGTTCAAAATTTGGTCCTTGGCAATAGTAACATGTTCTTTGGACAATGAGATGACAGATTTTTAAAGACATTCTGTGATCTTATACTATTTATTTCCAAAATTTTAGCCAAATAACATTTAAGTGTAGCCACAGTGACTTTTAATAGTGAAGGGATTAACAACACATTGCATCTACACTACGTAATATAATTAGGAAGATTACTTATATCAAATCCCCTTTAAGAAAGCACTTGTTTTCCTCCCCTCTTTTCACACCTGTTTGTCAGACAGTAGCAGAACAATTTATGTACATCTTGAAATTCTGAGAACCAGTATCTCTGGATAAAATACATCTCACTGTTCCAGTATCAGCTTGGCATAAGCGGAGAGACACAAGAATGCTTTATGGAAATAAGATAAGAATAAAGTATTCATATCAGGCCAGATAATCCCCAAATTCAAGATGTATTGAGATGCACAAGCAGCTTAGTTTAACAAAGAAGCAAAATCAGCATGAAAACTAGGCAATACAGTGTGTCTAATACCCTCAGGTTGATTACTACAGACTCAGTTTTCCCATGATCAGAAGTATTCAATAAAGATAGCACATCCAGCACAGAGTTCAAGAACACCTCTCTTGCTGAACAACTACCACCCAGGAATGCATTCAATAAGCTGGAATAAAACCAAAAGTTATTGTATGTAATTTTTTTCCTCTAATCCTGTTTTAACAGACAAATTCTTTTTCAAATTCCTTACAGCATGACTTAATTACCTTGCAAAGTTGTCATCAGAACCAGGAGCAAGAGGTGCAACCGCAGAAGGTGAATCTGAAAAGACATCCACGAGCAGGCTACCACTAGAGGACGGTGGGGGAGCTGAATTGGCGAGAGGGGCAGCACCCAGACCCAGCAGATCTGCAGATGGGGAAGGAGTAGACTAGGGAAGACAAAGACATTTTGGTGTTATGCTAGAGCAAAACCAAACACAAAGCTGTCTCTTTTGCATAGGCAACTAAGCTATGACAAAGTGCCTCTCCCCATCTCAAATCAAGCTTTGAGTGGACATAGGAGGCTTCATGAATGCAGTTACCACCTTGCATTTCAACTTCAGGTCATTTACAGATATGGTTTTCTTTTTTTCCTTTAAAGAGTTATGTCCATCTAACCATTAAATAAAAAAAACCAAAATTCATCTGTCTAGAATCTGATTCTGCAGAAGAAAAATGACAATGTTTTTCCTCCTCTCTTCTCCTCTCCTAATTTCAAGGAAATTTAAGTACTGTCGAGAATAAAATTCAAGTGTGTTGCTTTTCTTTCACAAAGAATCCAGTAAGAAAAAGGTAGTGACTTTTACACAAACCTAAATTAAAACATCACAGCATCTTTAAAATTGACTTTCAGTTTAGTCCTGGGTTTTTAAAGCTTGGCAAACCTTAGAAACAGTGTAAAACCTAACCAGCACAAAAGCAGAGCCTGTAGCTAGTTCAAGCTGCAGATACTAAAGGTAGAGGCAAGACATTTAAATATGGATTTTTTTTCCCTCAAATAGAACAAATCAAGTAGCCAGGACACAGGATCACACAACAGAGGCTGCACATATGTGCCCAAGTCACGTGAAAGAACAAAGCACAGACTTAAACAAAATGTCAATGTATTAGACATTAGCAGCCTACAGTATGCCAGATACACTGAAGATGAGACATGGAATGCATTTGGATTGAATCTGAAATTTTGTTTTTGTAACCCAACGCAAAGTTATCAATATACTCCAAAGACTGAATTTGATGCAGTATATCAAAAAATTCCCTGGTAAAAAAAATTCAGAAGCCAATCAGTAAGAACTACTGAAAACAAACAGTTGAACTCCACTTTGGAACATATTCTCAGCATCTGAGCCAGGATCACACCAAAGCCACTCATACAAGTAAGAGCAGAGTTTCTTACATGGCTGCAACCCATAAAGTGAAGCTCATAAAGCACAACACAATTTTAACTGGCAGTCACCTCAGTCAATTTGGCACACGAAGAAAATTTGGCAACTTTTCTGCTGGAAAGGTATTTCTGTCCATTCAAAGATGCTGCACTTAGAACATCTACTCATGCAAGCTGCAATGACTAAGAGTTAAAGAATCATGCTTTAACAAACTAGGCAGGGAGTGTGCTATAATATTTCCTCCTCATAGGTAATCTGTTACTACAACTCAAATGTAATTACAAATTATGCTAGTCATTAAAACCAGAAACAAGTATTACATTATGGGAATGATTCACCCTACCAGCTTTAACTGACAATAAAATGAGAAGTTTCCACTCAGAAAATACAATACTATGGCCTCATCTGCCACAACCGAACTGAAACCGTACTGTGAAATAGACAGTAACACGATTATATCGATTTAAGGACATCCACTTTAAGTCAAATGTTGTCCACTTCTAGTAAAAACAGTAACAACCTGGAACGAGATACAAACTATCTAACATGTTAGACAAAGCAGAAGAATAGATGATACTTTGAAATTCCAGTTACTCCTTTTAAATATGTTAATTTTATCGTTACCATTTCTAAGTTTACAGCAATATTTTTCAAAGCAACAATGTAAAAGGGACTTTTTTAGGCTGCAGACATTTACGTAAGATTTCCAAAAGAAAACTGCATCCAAGCACACAGTGGTGGGAAAGCAGCTGTATGTTGCCCTGCTACTTTATAGCAAGCACTCAGTGTCTTAAATTTGAGATAAGAAGTTTTAAACCCCTAAAAAGATACTTTAAGGAAACCATTCTCTTCTCACTTGCACACCACCTAAATTAGTGAAATAACAGCTTTTAAACTCACAACAGCACTGGCATTGACAGAGGCAGGTTCAGCGCTTCCATTCATATCAGAGCTCCTCTCCTTTTTGATCTCTTCCAGGTCAGTAACTGTGCCTGGGCCTTTCTTCTTCTTCAGTTTAGCCAAAATAGAAGACTCCCTCTCTGGAAAGGGAGGCATTTCTTCCAGCACTGTAGCCTTAGCACGAAAAAAAAGAAAAGTATTAAACTTACAGAAAAAGCCAAACCAGCTTCTGAGTCTCTGAAGATATACACCCTTATAGATTACATGAGGCAAAAGTAGAAGTAATTATCACACAGAAAAAAACTATGTGGTTTACTGTACAGTGATGAAGTAAGACTTGCTTTAAAAAAAAAAAAAAAAAAAGAGTTATTTAAAAATTTCCTCACAAAGCAGTTGTTCAAGAGAACAGGAGCATATAACTTCTCTGGTACAGTGCTATTAAAATCAAAAAAGTTAGATCCTAGCAGACCTAGTGGTCCTTAAGTCAACCAGACCTAGACTCAAACCACAGAAAACTACCCAAGGACCTAGTCAGACCTAAGCATTTATTAGCTATTAAGACTAAGTGTGCCATGCTCTGGCCAGACCTGAGAGCATCAGGTTAGAACTGTGAACTTCTAGAAACCAAAGAAACCACCAAATCATCACAATTACAAGTTTCCTGGCCACCATCAAGGAAGTCCTCAAAACAAAGTACTAGCCTTTTGGTATCTGAACACTGTAAGACCCTACACTACGCCACCTTTCTCTGGCGTCCTAGCTCCAGAGCCGCATCCTTTAACAGTCATTTGTCCCACTAAAGCAATAACAACGTTGCTTTTAGCTCTAAATTAGAGATGACTGCAGCTGAATTAGATACACTAAAAGAATCAGCGCCCACATGGTGGATTCTCAATCCTGGATTGAGATTTCTGTGCAATCAGGTAAAGTTTAGTGGAGTTTACTTGTTGAGAGAAGACACAGATAAACAGGTGTGCATAATAAAAAAAAATATCTTTATACCTACCAATATATCAGTACTTGCAATAGTACTGAGCCTCAAATACTCAACAGCTCTCTGCTGCAGCTCAACGTCAGCATTCTTTAGCTGACTGTCACTGCGCAATACATCTTGAATTGTAGTTTTGATTTCTGGAAACAGGTTCACAAACTTGATGTAGGTAGACAGAAGCAGTGCTCGGGTAGGAACACTACACAGATGAAACTTGGAATGTAGTAAGTTGAACTGGATGAGGGGACTTAAAAGACGGGAAGAGAAAGAAGTCGTTCAGTTTTTGTAGACATGATAATTCTTAATGCATTACTAGCAAGAGCTGAATCATTAAATAGACATTAAATATTAAATAGACATTAGATTCTCTACAGAAGGTGTTACTACTACGCTTCAGTATTTTAGAAGGTGTTTTACCTTGATCTTGGATCACCTGCTATCAGATTTCCAAATTCTCCCAAGATGTAGCCACCTACTTTTACAAGATTCTCGTGGCATGCTGGAGCCTGAAGGGCCTGTAAGAACACACTAATAGTCAAAGATCTGTAGCGTATCAAAAAAGATCTTTTCTATCACTTCTATCTCCAGTTTCCTTGTCTACTTTCCTGTAAGTGCAGACCATAAGTCTAGGCACTACGGAACACTTATGAGAAAAAGCACAATAGGTAGCATAACTTTATAGAAGGTTCTCTAACACAAGAGAACTCTTAGGCCCATCTAGCAACACTGTGGACTTATAAGGACAGATACAGCTGTTTAGGTTTTCCCTTACATCTTTAGGGATGTCAGAAGGATTTAATATACTTAATTTAAACCTTGCAAGAATGTACTGAAGTTGTCCAAGATAAAAATACTGTCTTCATTGAGTATGAAGAAACATATAGCAGGATGAAGTCTCAAAGTCAGCTTAAACATTCAGGAAAGAAAATAAAAAAAAAGTGCAAAGCCCATATGAAGAATCCAAATTAAGTCAGAGCAACAAGGCCAGACATTTGAAACTGTTGTTCTTTAATAGTTCAAATTCCTGTTTTTATCAGAAACTGAACAGAAGGAACAGATATATGCCTCCAAAAGGATCATCAAGTTATCATTTTGAGTGTTTTGGATTCCCGCATGCAGAAAACTCTAAAAAATAAAGGCAACAAGCTGCCCTCTAAAAGGCTTCTATTTTTACTACAATTCAGTAATTTTCCAGGTAGTAATTTCCTTACTAAGCCACCCACCAAAATAACAAAAAACCCAGCATAACCTACCCTGCCCTCCCTCACCAAAACCAGAACAGTACCAAGTGTATTCTACATTACTTAAGCCAGAGAAGCTTCTCAGCAACTTACCACAGTCTCTGGCTCTGAAAATCTTAACAATGCTAGTTTTACTGAGAGCTCCAGCACCGTTTTGTTGAAATATTCAGGATCATATTTTCATTCCTCCCTAACATGGGGAAGCACACACACCTGCTACATCACATGGTGTTTACTTATTTCCTACTTTGTTTTGAAAGTTAATTGAAACAGTTATTCTCACCTCAAAAACAGTCTTTGCTGCATACCCTTGAACATCATCCCTGTTGATGACAATCTGAATAACTCGATACCACACTTCTTCACTGACATAGTCACCAGCAATGCGAATCAAGTTCAAGATCGTATCCACATACCAGGTATAATCCACTGCGTACTTCTCAGCTAGAATTGCAACTTTCAGAACCTGAACACATATAAAAAAGAAGGTTGACTAGCTTCTGCTATAAGCTATGCATCAAGATTCATTTTCACATACAACTACTGATACCCCCCAGTAGCCTCAATTTCAGATGCATCAGCTTGCCTACTTGCTCCCACAGCTAAGGGGAAAGATGAACACTGAAATTCCGTGCCAGAACACACCAGTTGCCAGCTACATTAACGCTTTCCCCATAATGCATTAGGAGCATGTTGCATCTATGGCTTTTCCACTGTGTACCTAAGCGATCAAGAGCTATTTATTGAACACTTTTGTTTGCTGTAAAAACACTATCTAAACCATTCGCTGAGACAGGATCAAGTAGGCAATTGGAGACCTCTAAAAAAAGAAAAAGTGGAAAAATCAAACTAGCAGAGACAGAGCAGAGTTGCCAAAGCATAGCTGACTTTTTCAGGTCATTTCAAGATTCCTATAACCTGAACCAAATAATCAGCATAGGAAGAGGCCTCCACATAATTTGTTATCAGTTGCATTTATACTGACCTATTCTTTTAAATTAACAGAATTAAATTCACATTATCTGTCAAGTCAGAAAAAATGAAGGAAACAAGTATCTCACAATTTCTTCTCTAATGGAATAATCAGCAGTCTCCAAGTAGTTCAGCATTTCAGCCACAATCTGTTGGGCATTGCTTCGGTCACACATTGCATACAGGAGATCTACAGCTCTTTGTCGTACACTTACATCTCGTTCAGTCTGCAAAAGGACACACAGCAAAAAGTCAAGATGATTTCATCTTTATTTGGAAAGCACATGCAACTTACTGAAGAGATGAAACTTAATATAATCAATAGTCAAATCTGAAACAAATGCATTTTCATAATCTTTCAGATGAGAATACCCTTCACCTAAGCTATGAGTTTCTCATTCTCACTTTCAGTCACCTAGAAAGAGGTCACTGGAGACTCAAGACAGCTTCCTACTCTTATGTATTACAAGAATTCAAGTTGTCAGGTTTTGTTTCTGTAGTATACATATTCAAAATTGTGCAAGTGCTGAAATGATGGAGGAGTTTGTACAGAATACTCCATTACTACCTTAACTAGGGTGAATGAGACTGTGGACCACTGTGCACTGTGTAACCACTGGCCAGAAATGCACTAATAACTGGCTAAAATTGTCAAATTGTCACCAGGCCAATGAGCAATTAGTTACCTGCAAGTTTAGTGTTCGGCTTGCCTTGTATCAACAGTCCAGCTAGAACAGATATGTACTTTAAAGTTAGACAATTATTCTAATATGCTACAGTATGAGCTTGGAAGAAAACAATACATGAAAACACTGAAGTGTGCAAGTAAATTTAGATGCAAATCAGTCTTCCTCTTTCAACTTCTGCTTTTTCACATGAACATGGCCTGGGAATGAGCCTTTCTGGTTTACCTCACTTTCTGATTCTGCAGCAGAAGTTGATCTACTCTACTGCTCCCCATAAGCTACTGCAGTGAAGGAATACTGTCTGAGACCAGCAAGACAGTAATAAAACAAAGTCTTCCATGCATTCTCCATTTTGAAATTACACATTTTGAAAGAATTATTCATCTTCAGTCTACACCAAAGCATTACGGGGCCACAGCTACAAGTATCAGATTTACTAGTAAACTGCAGAAATAAACTGAATCTGACCTCCATCGTTGCCAGCACAGCAAGACATTACAGGATTAAGGAAAAAACCTAAAGCAGACTTCTGAGAATAATTTGGTCCCCAAGGATTATTAGTTTAATTGGGGATGGGGGACTTGGGGCACTGGGACAGAGGGCATTGAGCCAGGGGAGAAGACAACACTCAAAACAGATTACACAATTAAATATTTACCTTCAATGCATTGATAACTGTTTCTATATGTGTTTTCACAGCCTCATGTGAGAATTCAGAGCTGGCAAGCGTGCACATGCTTTCCAGTGCTAGGTAACGCAAATTAGTTTCTCGGTGCTGCAAGAATTGACCTAGCTGGTTACAGGCACGGACTAGTAGATTTGGCTCACTGCACAGAACAGGAGAGAAAGTGAAAGGGTTAAAAGCAACAGGTTTGAGAACACCCAATACAGAATACTATTTCTGCAGTGGAAATTTCTTAAAATGCTTTGAAGTGTCTGCTAGAGTGCCTGGATGGTGAAATGAAAATTCAGATACTGTGAGCAAATAATCTCTGTTGGATTAGAGTGGTGGGGTCAACACAAAACACCAAAAACAACAAAAAAAAAAGAAAAGCAGCAAGAACAAAGCAATTAAAAAAAATGCTGACAGCAACACAGTTCATTAATACTGTTCAATTCCACTGCTGTGGTTGTATTCCAATCTAGCAAACACCTTCATATTCTGTTCTCCCTACTAAATCCCGCCCCAGTAAAATTCCCTTTAGTGTTCAAGACAAAGCCACAGCTTTTCACTTAAAAAACCCCTCTCATAATAGAAGCTCACCTGTCATGATGTATAATTAAGCTTATCGCCTCAAACAGCACAGCATTCTTTGCATTCGAGTGTTGTACTTTTTTTGACTTTGGTGGCTCCTGTGCTTTGTTAAGAATAGTTTCCAGGCATTCTGTTAGACGACCACGTACCGCAGGGTCTTCTGGAGAAGAACAAGCCATTGGACAACTTCATTTTCCTCAGCACCCTAATCCCTAACTTTAGGCCTTTCACCTTGCTAAATCTGAATAAACTGAAGTATTCTGACACATTAAAAACAGTTCACCCTCCCCCAATATACAGTCAGCAAAAGAATTCTAAGCCACAGTTTTATTTGTGTGGGAAAAAAAGCCAAATGCAATATGTACTACAATATATTTCAAGGCTTAAATATAGTTGATAATATTAAAGAATTTTTAAAATGGCAGTTGTGACTGGCTTATAAGATGCACACTGGTTTCACACTTTGCTCTAAACTATGTTAAAATTAAACACAATAATTCAAAAGGCTACAATCTGAAACACTGGAGTACAAACTTCAGTATCCTTGTCTTAAGACAATGTGCTTGCACTCCAAGTTATGGTACCACACAGCACAGTAGCTCTTTGGAGATAGCATATGGTTTAAAAGAGATGACCACTGTTGTGATTTGTGCATTACCTGGAGGTGGATAGCACTGTAACAGCCTCAGAAGTTTCACAGATAACCAAGGAGCAGGAACAAAGTAGTATGTATAGTCCTGAAGATCTGTTGATGCAGAAGTTACAATCTGTAAAATAAGCAGACAACATGTCAGCTACTGAAGCTAAGTGATGCACAATCACGAGAAGAACCCAAAGAACACTGTAGGTCACTTTTGACAGAGGCTTCCAAAACTATGTCACTAGGCAATGTTTAATTCGGTAGATTAGTTAGGTGCAAGTTGTCATACTATGCTATACCATCAGGTTCCCTAGCAATAGAAATTCGGTTTTACAGATACGGATGTCTAGGAATTCTCTTCCTGAAAGCATACTTGCTTTTCTTAAGAATGAAGATGACCACCTCGTAATGCCAAAATGTTGTAACTAGAAGCTTGACTTTCTTTGGTTCAGCAATGCATAGATTCAGCCAACAGAAAGTCTAAATATAGTGTTATAGTTGACTGCTGATAGGTCAACTTGGAATTCAAGCACAAGATGCTATGACAAACTGAACTAAAGCAGAAGGACCAACTAACACCTTCAGAAATATTTATACACCACAACAAAGAACAGATAGCTTTCACAGAAGATGTTTATATACATACTGAAATGTCATAAGAATTACATTAGGTTTCAGAGGGAGTATGCTACTTCATGGTTTTCTTTTCCCCCTCCAATTCCAGGGTAACCATGAGTTTGGCACTAGCTTTGCTCAAAGAATTTCTAATTCTTGCTGCCCCATTACAGAACAGCTTTGCACTTCCCTCAGCACTTAAAAAAAAGTGCTTAAAAAGCCTTGCTTTTTAGGTACTAGACAAAATATTTATCTTTGAAGAGAAATTAAATTTTCTGAACTATAAGTATTTTTGGATATAACACTCAAATCTGGGTCTAAAATAACATTTGTGAAGTAATATCCTCCCATGTCTTGCATACCTTCCAAAAGACAAATCAAACAAAACAGTAACAAAGTTTTCCAGTATGAAGATGCTAATTTACAGAAACGTCTCTCCACTCCTCCCTGCATCCCCTACACCCATTTACAGAATATCAAATGCTTATAATTATTAGCCTAGCAGCAGCTCAAAAGAGGGAATAGGAAGAAGATCCATTTTTGTAAGTAGCTTAGGTAAAATTAAAAGTATAGCTGTATTTTTGAGGATTCTGAGGTTTGCAGACTCAGTCTTTCCTCCAACTATTCTTTGGTGTAAGAGCAACATCAAATGAGGATTAAAAACTCAATAGCATCATGAGGATTCTATCAAATACAAGTAGCTGAGAAAGACACCTTTTTGCTACACAGACTTTGAGCACAGCAAGGATTACCACAAGAAAGCTCGGGCTAGCTAATACATTTTTCTGCCCTGGTAAGCAACAAGTGTTAAAAGAGATTAGTTGAACCAGCTAACTGAAACTAACCAGCTAACTAAGTGAAACTGAATCATCTTCACTTTTAATGGTACATTAAACTAATCTGACCTAGAAAGCTGAATAAATAAGCAACAGTAAGCTAACCTGACCTAGAAAGCCAAGTAAATTAAGCAACAGTGAAGTATTATCAGGGTTATCATTGGACTCACTCGGCTTAATCTAGACACTGCCAAGGAGACTGAAGTTTTAAACTCTTCGGGGTTCTTCTGTGCCAAAGTTGTGATCAGACTTGTAGCTGCTGTAACCACACCCTAGGAAAAAACGAAAGCAATACATTCAGTTTTGTAACAGTTTAAGATGCTGCCCATTAACACCTTTCATTTCAAGTATTTTTTAATATACAACATAACTAAGTTTATCCCCATGACAAAGTCCTACATTAAAAAGCACTTTATTTGGCTACCAGCTAGACTAATTATACATCTTCAACATCCAACAGGATTTTCAACAACATAATACTTCCATGTTTGCAGAGCACTTCACGCTATGTTTATATTTGCTTTGCCTTATGTTTGGATGGTGCATCTAAAATAAGAGAGCTATATTGAAATAAAGTCTGGATGCAAATTGCCTTCTTACACAGGAGAAGCATGAGTTGAAGAAATAGGATGCAGCAGATCATCCAGGAAAGAACTGTGACAACACAACATGTATAACACAAACATTTTATATTACTGCACACTGAAGTACTCTTATTACAGCTGAAGCACAGGTCTTAAATAACCTCAGTTTCATAAAGTAACTTGACAAGGCAAAAAACAGAGTCTCTTATCTAGAACAATAGGGTTTTTTAAACCAACAAGATCAGAATGACAACGTGGACACCACAGGACAAGGAAGTCCAAGCACTGACAAATCAGGCCTTGCATTTTTACTGCAGGTCTAGTCTTAAAAGGCCTAGGAAAATTAGTATTACACCTATGCAATGTGACTTAGGATCACAAGGCACAAGATTAATTTATTTACAGCCAGGGCAAAAGAATTTGTGCACACCATTCTTATATCTCCAAGAAAGAGGTAAACAAAGTTTTATTAAAAATTAACATACATAGCAATTAAAAAAGACAACAACTCCTTCCATTTCTTTCTGAGTCTGAAGAAAACAGCAACCCACTTGCTTAAAATACTTGAGAAGAAATAAATTAATACCATATTTAACTGGGAAAGTGACATCATTATATACAATAGGCCTGAGAAGCATAATGAAGCTGATTTACCAAGTGCTGGTCATTGAGGAGATGCACCACTCTAGACGTCCAGTCTCCCATGGGAACGAGGTCAGGAGAAGTTCTATATAAACGCAGCAAGCATAAGGCAGCACTCTGCTTCACACTATCCATAGTATCCCTGGATTTAAAATACAGTGGTTAAGTCACAGCAATACTTGCAGGCCCAGCATTATGCTGGTCTTTGCACTGACTCAGCATCCCTAGCCAGGTAGCATCCGGTCAACAACAGTTGAAACCGAAGTTCACTAAATTCTTCCTACGTTGCAGTATTTGTTCTTAATTTTCTCCAGCAAGTTTAATAGTCAAGTTTTCAATCATTACATATGCCTAATAGCCTCTATAATGATTCTCTACAACTTACGAGTGACTTTTCACATCTTTTAATCAGAATTGAAAGGTCATCATTAGGTGAGCACAAGCTCATCTAATCATGAGAAAAAGCTTCTTTCAACCTAACTTGTTAACAAGTCAAACAAACAAAAGTCAAACAGTTACAGTACACTATATTGTGTATGTGATCAAAGCTGGATCTTCTGATAGGTCCTGCATTAACTACTCAACAGCTTCCATACCTACAGCTAGCACGCAAGTCAGCTAGCTATCGTCAAGCATGCAACCCACAAATCTATTCACCTTGCAATCCGTGCTGCTGGCACAGAAATGCACTGTTTTAGGAGCAGTGTGCTACTATTCTAGCTCAGGGCACTCCCCTTTACAAAGCAGTCACAATTAACCATTTTTATATTGCACAAACAAAAGCTAAGAAAAAAAGTACTGAGCACTGAAAATTTTAAGAGGCAGCTTATGCTGTACAATCTTGGTGAAATTGTTAAAATTGGTTAAATGTTCAGAAACCTCCACATCCCCAGTAGAAGTTCAGAATTTATCAATCTTCCATGAGATGAAGTTGTACCAATCTCAGAACATAAACACAGCACAAAGTTCAAACAAATCTGAAATGAAGGTGCTGTGCTTTGTCTGCGATTGATGACCCGAAGAGAAGGTTTTTGGAATTTTTTAAGGTTATCTTATTAAAACCTATGACTCATCATTGCGATGTTGTCTCCACTATGCTACACAGAGAATAGTACCTGGCAAGGGCAGTGCAGGGCAGCAATAAGTCTGACAGGGCCCCAGAACTTTACATCTCTAAATATACATAGGAAATTTCACGTCTGAGAAAGGTGGAATTACAGGATAGAGCCTCCCCCATTTCCTCCACCACACCAGACCCACACTGAGCATCAGGTGCTCAGTATGGGTCAGGTTATTCTTCTCTTTCTGACACATCCTACATTTCAGCTCTGCAAATTAGTAACAGTGTTCAAGTGTGGCACTACAGATACACTATTTCAAGAGTTCAGAAGTATTCCTAAGATTTTTGGCACAACTAGGTATCACGTTACATCCTTCCTCTTGTCATCAACTCAGAAAGTACACATAATAGATGCAGTCAGAATTAGTGTTGCATAAGCAAGCATATTTCCAACATTTGCAAGCTCCAGTGTTTAGAATACTAATAACAGTTCTTATGCTACATGTTAGTTCTTTATATTGAGATAAGACATGTCTTACATTAATATAAAAATGTCATTAGTTCTATATAAAAAAAATCCATGTATATTACAAAATATTTCATATCTGTAAGAGAGTTTAAATGCAGTGTTGGCACTTGGACATTTAAGTTTCAAAATAAACTAGATCTACAATCAGAAGTTTCGTTTAATTAGCTACAGTTCCAGACAAGGGCCAGACTTCTAGCAGTACAAAGGGAAAATTAGAAAGTTGTCAGTGACTATTTGCCATTTACAGGAATTGCTCTTTACATGGTTAGTAGAATGACTGGGGTTAAAAGGGACCTCTGGAGATCATCTAGTCCAACCCCCCTGCCAGAGCAGGTTCGCCTACAGCAGATTGCACAGGATGGCCTCCAGGCAGGTTTTGAACGTCTCTAGTATCGAAGACTCCACCACCTCTCTGGGCAGCCTGTTCCAGTGTTCTGCCATCCTCAAAGGAAAGAAGTTCCTCCTCGTGTTTAGATGGAACTTCCCACATTCAAGTTTGTGCCCGTTACCTCTTGTCCCAGTACTGGGCACCACTGAAAAAAGACTGGCCCCCTCCTCCCAGCACCCTCCCTTTAAACATTTATAAGCACTGATGAGATCCCCCCTCAGTCTTCTCTAGACTAAAAAGACCCAACTCCCTCAGCCTTTCCTCATAAGAAAGATATTATCAGGTCCCCAATCATCTTTGTAGCAGTTCTCTGTACCCTCTACAGCAGTTCCCTGTCTTTCTTAAACTGGGGAGCCCAGAACTGGACACAGTACTCCAGATGCGGCCTCACCAGGGCAGAGTAAAGGGGGAGGATGACCTCCCTCGACCTGGCTTGCCACACTCGATGCATCCTGGGATGCCATTGGCCTTCGTGGCCACAAGGGCACATTGCTGGCTCATGGTCATCCTGTTGTCCACCAGCACTCCCAGGTCCCTCTCTGCAGAGCTGCTTTCCAGCAGGTCAGCCCCTAACCTGTACTGGTGCATGGGGTTATTCCTCCCCAGGTGCAGGATCCTACACTTGCCTTCGTTGAGTTTCATACAGTTTCTCTCTGCCCAACTCTCCAGCCTGTCCAGGTCACAGTGAATGGCAGCACAGCCTTCTGGTGTGTCAGCCCCCCCTCCCAGTTTTGTGTCATCAGCAAACTTGCTGAGGGTACACTCTATGTCTTCATCCAGGCCCTTGACTGAACAGGACTGGACCCAGTACTGACCCCTGAGGAACACCACTAGTCACAGGCCTCCAACTAGAGTCTGCCTCACTGATCACAACCCTCTGAGCTCTGCCTGCCAGTTTTCAATCCACCCCACTGTCCATTCATTTAACCCACACTTCCTAAGCTTGCTTACGTGGATGCTGTGGGAGACGGTGTCAAAACCCTTGCTAAAGTCAAGGCTGTCAATATCCACTGCCCTCCCCTCATCTATCCATCCTGTCACGCCATCATAGAAGGCTGTCAGATTGGTCAGACATGACTTCCCCTTGGTGAATCCATGTTGACTACTTCTGATAACCTTCTTTCCCTCCAGATGCTTGGAGATGACACCCAGAATGAGCTGTTCCATCATCTTTCCAGGGATAGAGGTGAGGCTGACTTGCCCTGTAGTTTCCTAGGTCCTCCTTCTTGCCGTTTTTGAAGGGGAGGCAAGAAGGCTCACACAACAAAATATTCTCACTTTCATTATGAAGTCAGGACTATTTAAAAAGACCTTCAGTTTGTAAAAAAATTTACAGTGTAAACATCTATTTAGGTTCACTTATTTCTTGTTTTCATCAGGAGAGATAAGGAAAGTAAAATGCAAACATTTCAGCGGTGTTCACTGCCATGCATTTACACAGAACAAAAACTTGATCACAATACAAAGCTGTAAAAGCCTATTCAAGAGACTGACAACAGTATTAATTTCCATGTTGTATCTGCATACTTATGCAAGCAACTCCACACTCAGATATATCAAAGTATCTGCAGCTACTGGAAACTGTCTCTATTTATACTGCAAGCCCAGGGCTGTATAGCTCTAAGCATGGATTAACCTGCTGCAATGGAACCAAGTTGCTGAAAAGGTTTATTGGTGTCGTATTTGAAGGTGGCAAGTCGTACTTACCCAGCGACAAGTATTTTTGGAATTTCTCCAGCAAATGCTTCTGCCATCTCCCGGCTACCCACATTAGCAATACAATGCAGAGCAAGCCCCATGAAGGTGGGGTTGCGGCTGGCCAGGTCATTCTTGATTGCATTGTTTATTAAGCGAATCAGCTCACTGTTAGAGTTCACTAGTACGGAGATGAAGAGATATCCCTGTGATTCAGAAAACGGAAAATGAAAATTGATTTTAGCTGACTTAAATTATGTTTTCTATTAATGCCACAAGTAATTCTTTGAAACATACAGTTCTCTTCCAATACCAAACACATGGTCAGAAATAGATATTTAAATAGCAGAGCCAAGGCTAGAAAGATTAAGAGAAGTAAACAAAAAATAGTAAGTTTAGTGTTACCCTAATTTATAAGCTTTTAAGTATTTCATCAATCTATTTCAGCATATACTTGATCATTTTAGATGAATGGGAGCAAATCAAGAATTTGTCTTATTATTCAGACACCAGTAAGTTACATTTACCTGATACATACAACCTTACCTAGGAAGATTTAAAGAGATATTCTGAAAATTAAAAGGTTACTTACCTTTTAATGCAAGACTCAAGGCAGTTTCTTAAGAAAAGTAATATTTTTACAGAGTGCACATCTTAGTTTTAACAATTAGTACAAGATTCCCTGTGCAGAAAGGTGTTTGAACTTCACAATCCCTGCTAGATCCAAAATAAGGCTTTAGGCCAGGGAGCCATGATATGGGAATGAAGCAAACACTCTACAGCTGAGGCAGGATATCAGACAGAGCATCTTATTTTTTAGAGAGACTGAGTTACTCACAATTTGTTTCTCTGTGTATCTGTTGGAACTGAGCAGGTTTACAGCCTCCATGTGACCAAAGTCAATGTCATGCCCCAGGAGAAAGATGAAAAGCAGTTTGCAGACATATTTTTTCTTACTGTAGCCATCCAGAGCCTTGTCACCTGGAAAGCAAGAAACAGAACAACTAAGGCTATGTTGTTCCTATATCTGGTTCCCTCCCTCCTCAGTTCACATCACAGTAACTCCTCATCACATCTTACAGTAACAAAACCTACAGTTGTACCAAGCAATTAAGATTGACATTTGATTCATTATGTATCACACTACAGAAGAGCGACAAACTTAGGATTCAGCTATTGCAGTACTTATATTTCACAAACTTTAAGTGTATTATTTCAACTTTATTCACTCTACAGTGAGCAAAATGCTTTAGCATCCACTTATCTCTGTCTTAAAGGACTATAAGTATTTACATCATTTCGTGCTAAACACATGAAAGTTATCACAAACCACCATCAACAGATGTAAGGCAATCAAACAACTCCTGGGTTTAAAAAATAAAAGTTATTTCCAGTCATAGAACACAGGTAGTCTGTAGCTCTTCCTAATGGCCCGAGACAGACAAATGTATAACTCTAAAAAAGCTGAGCTGTCACTGAATCAACAAGACATTCACATGATCCTAGTTTTAAATATTTACCTAAATCTGAAATTCATTTATAAGGAAAAAACACCAAAAGCTGAAGATTTTAGCATTAATTCCACTTACCATCTGTGCTAAACGACAGTGATGAAATAATGCTATCATCTAGTCCCTGAATTTTTTATCCTGCTATGTCCTTGAACTGTTTTCTTGTTTATAGGCACTACATAGGTGTTTATTCAATTTTGATTTTCCTGCTTCTGGTAAGAGCATCTATATGACTTCCACACACATTCCCTTGTTAAATCAATTATCAAGCCTTTATCACAGTAACAGGTCTTAACACACTTCCTGAAGTGCACCACAGTAGAGAACTCAGGAGCAACAAAATAAAAACTGAAAGTCTTTTTAGTAAAACAGAACGATAGAGGTATACCACAAAGCCTTGAAAATACATGTAAAATGAGATTACTATGAGAGCTTTAAAAGGTTTGTAAAATGAAAGTATTCACAAGCGTTTCAGTTTTAGAAGAAAAATGCATCCTTAACAGGTTTGGCCTCATGTTACAATATTGCTGTATTTTAGAAGCTTGTAAAAGCTATGTGGAACAGTACAGCAGCTTACAGCTCATCAGGCAGACCACTTCTTTTCCTGAAGAATCAAAGCGCTACATACAAACATATGCTTTTCGCAAAACTTTCTCTCCCTACCCCAAACCAGGAGATAAAGGGCTGTGCTCTAAATCAGGCAAGCATGCACCAAATCAGGCAAGCCTGAATGCTATTCATGGTAGCAAAATTTTGATAGATGCTGATGCGTAAAAGGCTATATAAGCTCCTTAGCTTCCGCAATCTGGGCCCAGAATAACCAGTCTGTCAGATCAGTGCGTGTTCCTCAGTGATGGGCAAATTCAGACAAAATAGCACTGCATAAAGTAAAGCTTAAATAAGATATTCCGAACTCATTGCCCTTACCAAAAAAACCCCTTCCAAGCTGCCTTTTTAACTTCAAATTTATGTAATAGGCATCTAAATTTATAATAAAGAATCTTCATAGTATAGAAGTTTCTCCTTCTTCCTTCTCATCCACTAGTGTAGAAACAGGTTAGATTTCCCATGCCACATGCCTCTACAGCTCCCAGAGATTTTTACACTACATTCACTGACTGTATAAAAAAAAACAAGAAACCTTACCACTATAAACTAAATTTATGTGTTAAGCTACATCAGTGTGTTAAGCTACATAATGTTAGTGAATCAAGAGAAAGCACACTGGCACATTGAAGTAGACAATGATAAAAGGTTATGGCTACAGGCTGCAACTATGCATTTTGGGGGGTTGATTTCTATTTTGACTCTAGACACTTCATTTATTTAGTTTTATTTCAACTGAGAAAAATTTAAGCGCACAACTGCCATTTTAATACAGAAAATGATACCCTTCAAATCTGAGTCTTTAGACACCTGTTTATTTGCTTATTTTTTATTTTATGTTTTTTAAACTGGCACAGCGTATCAGTTGCCAAGAAAAAGATGATTTACCTTAAAGCTATTTTTATGCTGCACAAAGAAAAGTTGCCTTCAGGTCTGTACCACAGAAGTCAATACATGTCATGTTTTACGTAGATGAGTCAGTGTTACCGAGGATACTCATGACAGTGAAATCCTGCTATACTGGATCTGATCCTGCTATACTGTCAAGATCCTCGGACAACAGCCAGCTCTGCAGAAAGCTGCCCAAAGACATGTTTTCTTCAAGTCACATTTACAGTTTGCTGCCATAAGGCTGTTTTCCTGTTGAGTTGGCAAACAAATCCAGGGCAATTTGCTTTACTAGATATCTGCATTAACATTAGAAGAATCAGAGCGAAACACCTAGACTGAAGGTGGGTTGTTCCCCCTCCCTCCCCCCAGCTTCTTTGGAAGCAATATGGCTTCCAAGAAGGAAAAGTAGATATTCAGCCATGTCTGTCTATCTCCTGTGGCCTTCAAACAATGGCTTGAGCAGCAAAGGAATAGTATTTATAACAGGGGAAATAAATACCTCCCGTTACACTTTTTTCCCAATAAAACAGTACTCTAGAGCAGAAGCTTCCTCCCATCCCATCACGGTTAGGGAGATGCAGATCAAAGATAACTTCCTTATGAGAGGCAAGAACAAAAATCTAGGAAGAGACAGAGTGACAGCTTTCATTTTTAAATATTTTTCAGCTGCTTAAGAAAAGTTTCTACAAGTACTTAGTATTTGATTTTCAAATGGTCTTCTGCATGAGATCTGGAAGGAAAAGAAATAATCTGTGAATAAAGCAGGGGGTCTTTATATTATTTAGCAATAAGAACATGCCAACTCATTACAAGCCAGCTGTTTCCAGGTGACACTGGACACCATTACCAGATACTGCTATGATTCATATAAGGGGACACTAAATCAGCTGAATACATTTTAATCAGTGTTCCTTTAGTGTCTGAGAACCACATAATTGAAGACATGCTATGGTATTTAATAGCACTAATATCATTAGTTGCTTCTCTCAGAGATACAGGTACACCAAAAGGCATCACAAAGTAGCTTCACATGAACTTTACTATATGTGAAAAAAATCCCAACCAGTCTCCAAGACTGGCATTCCCAGGAGTTCAAGAGATTGCACTGCAGCTACCTGTTAGCGTACAATCCATCAGCAACACACAAAAGTCGTGAATATAAACGTTATCCTCTCATCTTCTCAAATGACTCCAGTGTTAACTTTGTGAGATCAGAAGAGGGAGTATAGAATACTGCAATACAAATGGCTTAATGAAGAACACAAGCAGATTAAAGTATGTATACTCTGAACCACATTGACTTTCACAACAAGGTCATGGTTTGGCAATTCCTTTTTTCAGGTTCAGGACCCAGCTATTTAAGGCATTATATCCTTTCAAGATACCAGTATTTTAAGAACTCAGATTAGCGAGGTCCTTGCTTCTTGGGGTATTTGAAGCACTTTTGATGGAAACTATGCCATGCAATCAAGCTCAAATCATATCACCATCCTACTAACAAGGAAAAAGCAGCTTCCTTCTCCACCATGTGCTTTCAAAAAATATTGTAAAATCAGTAACTGAAACATTTCTTCTTAAGACAGAAAAAAACAGTTCACTGACTGTTTTCAAAAGCTTGTCTCCCTTGTATGCAGAACTGAAGGCAATCTGAAGGTTCTCAGTAACAGGCAGGCTTATAAACTAAGCCAAAGTAACAGTCACTAGAATTCTTCTTAAAAGCCTTATTAGTTCCAAGAAATAACAGAGCATCATTGTATTTTTTAAAAATTTTATTACTTAATTAGCTGAGCAATTTGAAAAAGAGCATTGCAGTCAAAGGTCTCACTGTAATTGTCTAAGCATAGCTGTGTTTTGAAGAAGTCTTTGAATCAGATTCTTATGGAAATTTCAGGTTTAACTACTGAACTCCTCTCCTTCCCATGCAGCATTTACAAAGAGCTATAAAGATTCATAAACATTACGAACAAGTGTCATTGCTTAAGCATGAGCTAAAATACTAAAGCTTTGCCCAGCCTCAAACAAACATCCAAACAAGAGCAGAAGGAAGTCTCACACATTCTGTTATCTTTATTGCAATACACAATGATTTCTTTTAACTCAGCTTATTTTTAAATGCTTTCAGGAATATTTGCAAGTACTGCAAATCAAGTCACCAGAAACAGGAAGGATTCAGAACACACGTCAGCAGGTTTTGAGCACAGTGGGCATTTCAAAGACTACTTGCTTTCCCTGGGAAGTTTAACAGTCATTTTTCTAAGAAAGAAATTATTAACAGCTGATTAGCAAATAGTACTATTATTAAGCAATAATTATTACTGTCACCTTTCTCTGCATCACCTCTCTACCATTACAACAGGGAAGTTTTTGTTTTCATTACTCATAGATCTCTTTCACACAGAGCTCCAAAAAGGAAGAAGTAAGGCACAAATACATTTTAAGACCCTCTGGTTCCCAGGCAGCACGTTCTGTCTCCAATTTGGACCATGAGTTAAAAAACAGCACCTGCTTTTGAATGCAATTCAGTATACTTAAAAACCAGCCTGCTGCACTGTTACAGAGCTTGCTACCAGTCAGAGGGGGACAAGAACGCAGTTTAGTCTTGTGGGATGTTCAGGGAGCGAGGAGTAATGGGTAAGGAAGCCTGACAAGTCTCACTAGCATCCAGATGGTTGATTGCTATCTCAAAGACAAGACAGTCTTAGCTTTTAAAACTGCAGTAACAGCTTATACAAAACAGAATGGACAACATCCTTAAGTATTTCTTTCCATTCAGTGTGTGCTTCCTTCCTAGGTTCATGCTGACCTATGTTCATGCAGTTGACAGCAATCCAGTGCTATACTGTATCAAAAGGCCTACTACTAGCCTAAAGGTTAAGAAGAATGAAGTTGCTTTTTATGAATGTATCTACACTTTGAGACAAGATTTGTCTTTCCTTAAGAGTGACAGTCCAAGCCCTCTAAACTAAAGGCTGAACATTTGTGACAGACAATCCTTAAGATAGCATTTAGTTACCATACTACTACTACCAGAACACAGTATTACTGGAGCAGCCCCACAAGTCAGGTGATATTTGAAGCCTGGTTTTACTTCTGACAATTTACTTTGTCAGTGAAGACACCTTATTGTTTTACTGTCTGATTGCACTCATACATCTCGGAGATGACCAGAAGATAGTATGACTAACCAGACCCATTTGAAATATAAAGACTACACCTTCACAGCCTGCCAAGGAAAGCAATTTACTGTTATACAGCTTCAGTTTAAAACAGGTATTTAGGGGCTTATCTTGAACTTCCTGCAAAGGGTTACTGTGTACTTTGGGACAATACAGAAGACTTGCTTGAATTTGGGAAAACAAGTGAGCGGAAGTTAAAAAAAAAAAAAAGAAGCAGAGATTATCAACTGACATTGGGCCACTTCTGCACAAGACAGAACTAAGATACACTAGCACAACTGAAATCTAGCAGGCACTCTCATAACACAAAACAGAAACAGCTTATAGATTTGCGGGCAGTTTCATTAGTACACAAGTTCTACTCCAAGCTATCAAAATGACACAACAGATTAATAAACCCGGTACTCTTTCAGTCATTTACAAAAGCAATTACTACTGACAGCCAGACTTCTAGTTTGGCTCAAGCATGAGAGCAAAATCAGCTTACAATCTGAACATGTAAAACAAAAGGAATAGTATTTCTCCACTTCACACTTAACTTCTACAACTTCTGCTTTATTACACTAGCATAGTTTCTCTCTACTACATGCATCTTATCTCAGTTAATGCAGAAGCATTTAAAGCAACCGTCAAGGACACATTGACCTTAGCTATGGCACTTCCTCATGCTGAAACAAGAGATAAAGTCACCTTAAGAACAGAGATCCTAGATTCCTTCTGAGCTCGTAGCACAGAAGCTGGATTAGAACCCAACGCCAATGGTGTACGTTCCATCAATACAAGAAAAATATGGCTTTTCCAGAGATGCACCTCATCAAGTACTAACTTGTACTGTTAAGTACAGTGTTTTTTAAATAGCAGGTTACCAACAAAAGGCGACTAACAGGCTTGCCAACTAATTACATGATAGAACAAAAGTAGAAATACTTAGCCTCTGTCTGTAGCATTTTAAGAATATATCTTTCAAGTTACATGGTGTGGGGATCTAGATACTGCGACAGAGTACGCCAAAGAGTATAAAGGTCCAGAGGAAGGAAAGGATACTTGCGGTATACCAGTCTCTTATGCTTGTCTCAAGCAAGAATATATCCGTCTCAAGAGGCAGTACTGCCAGCCTTGCTTCTTACAGCCAGGCCTTACCCTGGTTACAGCAACGCAGCCAGTCAAACATCTGCATCTTCGGACAGGTAATTAACCCAGGGCCCCAGTATTCCCCATAATTATTTAGAAAGGGACTCCATCTTAAGTTCCTGGTCAGACATTTGTTTTAATCCAAACTATTTAAAAACATTTTTAAAAGTCAGAGCTACATAAAGGAAACTGGGTTAAACTTAATGATCTCCACTTAAACTAAGAATGAACTGCACTACGAAGGTCTGTCTGTGTATTTTTATATAGCACTTCTGCAAGTAAGAACCATGCATCACGAAGTCCACGTAGAACTTCTGCACCAGAAAGATATACAGCTATCACATCTTCACACTCTCAAGGCCTCAAGCAGTTACACAACAAGTTGTCCAAACTGAGCTTCTTCCAAACTGTGACATTTATGTCTAGTTTCTGTTCAGGATGTATCAAGTTATTGTCTTCAGTTAAGTAAGATTTTTCACCTGAAATCCATAAAAATTTGGTAATAAAGTAGCCATAATGAAGGTTATAGGAAGGTTAAGTCATCTTCACTCAAGCTACTGAATATTTATTTACACACTGATATTTATTCAAAACTATTTAAACTCTGCTTAAAGGCACACAAGGTACACAGGCTAAAGTTATTGCACTACTTTGCTGAAAACACCTTTACTCTGATCATTGCCTGATTCATGGTTCTACACAGCCAAAGGTTCCTATGATAATTTCTCCCCCACATCATGGTTAACCAGAGAAGAATTTACTGTGCACACACTTTAAACTATTTTTGTACTTAAGCCACAAAATACCTTGCAAAACTGAGTAAAAGAACTGAGGAATTTATTTTTTTTTAATGAACTGTCATCAGCAGCTCTTTAACCTACGATTACTCAGTGATACAACACAGCTACCAAACCAGCCATGTTAACCAGAGGATACTATTCTGTCAGAATTCAGTTCACTTAAGAATTTCATCACTGCCAAGTTTTCTTAAAGTTAGTAACAGTGTCTTTTATAAAGTCATTCTCAGAAAAGAACCACAAAGACTAGCTCTATCATGTTAAGCAGCCTTTGACTAGACATGATATTAGCAACCCTCTGAAGACACATTTGTTGACTCTTAATAGGGCAAGACTCATGATGACTGACGTTTACAAAATACTGAACTATGTGTCAGTGTTCATTCTGTGATGCCCGCATAGGATTTATAGTGCTTTAACAGTAAGTGCACTCAGAAAGCATAATTATTATTAGCATTAACTTTAAAGGCTGCATTGATTGCTGCGGTACTGAAACAATTCAGATTCACTTCTTTCACACTCACAAGTTTACAGAAGTAGGCAGGTTAGTGGGTGCAGATGGGCCCAAATGAAGTTTAACTTGTGTTACTCAAAACATGTAAGGCATCCTTTTTTCTAGAATGCTTAGCATTCATATGGAATAGAGGTTTGAATCTGGCTTCCCTGTTTAAATTTGTAGACTAAAGCTTTTCACATCAGGTGCAAACGTAAGGAGTTGGACTAGTAAGCAGCGAGACACTAACTGCTCCTATTTAAAGATTACTTCACAGGATTTGGTCACAGACAAACAGTAAGAACTGGACTATATACCTGCAAGTCAGTATTTAAACAGCTTTAATAATTATGAACCTTTCTGCAATTCCTTATTGTATTCCTTTACAACAGCATGTTTAACTCTGGCAGTGAAGTAAGCAGGTCTGACAGAAACTCCATGCTTCAAGCATGCTGGAACACACAGTAGGCAGCAAGGTTCTACAGGAACTTCAATAACTTTCTATTTTTTAAGCCTTTTGAAGTTTTCACACCTTCACTGCAAACTGAAGACTTAGTCTGGTGAAAGCTTCCAGTTTCATTAGTGAATAACTAATGGTAAAGTTTTGAAAACAACCTAAAGCATATCCATAATCAAAACAAAAAAGGTGGTGTAGCCTGAAGTTAAGTTGCTGAAGAACTAGATTTCTGCGTGACGACAGCAAGGTTTCCAGCTAGGCATTAGCTCTAGTCATTCTCCATGACAGAAGGTCACAGGTGGAGTAACTGTTAATGTATATACAGGGAAAGTGACATCCTGCTTTCTAGAAAAACTTGTGCTGCTTAAACAATTAAGAATTTAGGTGTCGAAATGAATTTCAGCAACAGCTGATAACCAACAACCCTGCTATCTGACAGCAAGTAGTTTTATGAACACAGACCAAGAGAAAACAAGCAGTCTTTGTGGCTCTATCTTCCAGATTAATCAACATGGTAAAATTAGATGAAAGATAAAGTAACATGAAACTTCAACTAACTTAAGTGTACAGAAACTTCTTAAACAGTTTTTAATTGAACTCAGTCTCTTTATCTGAAAGATATACTTAAATTGTCTAGTATAGATTTTGCTTTGAAATTAAACTGCTTTATTTAAAAGGTACGATTTTATGCCTAAATTTACTAGGCAATAAGATGATCCACTTTAATCATACAGCTGGAACCAAGAAAAATGGCTGTTAGTCTTGCATGTAGGTTTCTAGCAGACCCTTGAACTACGTGCTAGTTGCTCAGTGTGCATGCATACTTAGTACATGAAGACAGTATCTGCTGGTGACTTTCTGGAAAATGGACACAAATTTTTAGACTTGGATTTGGTGATAGAGAACACTCTGTAGAGCAGACTACGCAAAGGCTGCTACTTATGACAAAAATCAGACCAAAATCAGTGTTAGATGGAAGCTTTGCAATGAAAAGGAATTGAAAAACAATGTGACAGCATAGGAAGGTGACTAAATGAAAGTTCCTTTTTCTATTTACCCCAGAAAAAATAGCCATTAAAACTTCCTCAGTTGCCCTGCAAATGAAGTTACCAATCTGGATATAGTATGCTGAAATTTCTAAGAGAAAAACATTAGCACATAGGCACGTGATGGCTTTTCATTTAGAAGAATTTCTTAACTTTTCTTGAGTGTCTTGCACCGTGGTCAATTCTTCCTTCCAAGTTGTTGACGACACTCAAGATTTTGTAGGTCTTCATATACCTTTAAGAGACATACCACTTAAAGAGTAGCAATAGATCCCTATGAAGTTCAGGTTCAAGCTATTTCAGGCTTTGCTAATGCATTTAGTATTCCAAATAGATACACTAGTCTAAGTGAGGATAGATAATTAAGGTAAGCAGGTAGACAGAAAATTCTGAAGCCACATATATGACCGCCACACTGCAACACCTTATCTAACTACACACAGCCTCATATCTATTTAAACAGAATGTTTGCCACAGCTGCTACTGGTAGAACTCCATTCAAAAGCATCTCAACTACCACTCAGAATCTTTAAAATTCGAAGCTACATACGCAACTTGAATACGGTTACAGCATGAGTTTTACTCTTTGTTTACACTTCGTTTAAAAGTGAATTGTTGCCTCTTGGAACTCACAAGGATGGAATTACTCACTGCATATCCTTTGTTTCATATGAATAATTTGTATTGCTGTTGCTTATGGAAGTGGTCAAGATGTTTGGCTTCATTTTTATCTTAATTCTGCTGCAAGGCAGCCTAATCCATTACTTCCCTAAAGGGATCAGCGGGGCAGGGGGAGAAGTTTAAACAGGTTCTGTTTTACTGGAAATAATTGCATCCACCCATGTTTCTTCAAACTAGTTCATGGCCTTCTGGAAGAAAACAGACTGAGCAATCACATGGTTAGGTGGCAAAGTATTAAGACAAAATTTGTGAACAGTAGCTCAATTCCAGCAGGGAGCTTTCAGCTGTTGTGGTCAAGAGTCATAGGACTGTCAAGAAGTTCTTTAGTTAAGAGAACATTTTAAATAATTATTCTAACAGCCTGCTCTAGTATTTTACTTGCATCAGTTGACAAAAATGTCTAAACGTGTAAAACAAAACCCATAGAAGAATGTCATATGAGGAAATATCTATAGTTTAGTATAATCGTCACTTACCTTTAAATTTTGATCGAATGTTTGCTAGTTCTTTATTTATCCTCTTTATCTCTGCTTCTTTACTTTTGCCTGAAATCAAAAGAACAGACATCAGGATACAGTGCTTCAGACAGCCCTCTGCCACCCTCAGCCTCTTTCCACCCAACCATACTGTGTGAACATAAAAACATCAGGAGGAATTATTACACTCCCTTTCCAGTATTAGGACGAAATGAAGGCCAAATGAAACACCACACATAACTTAAGCATCACTTTATAGGAGAATTAGAGAAGCTAAGAGGACCTCTCTGTTTCAAAAACTTTTGCAGACTTTAGACAGTAGCAGTAGCATAGAATTAATCTGAGATGCTATTATTACTGACTTTCACAAACGCTTCAGTTTTTCTATTCCTTAAATTGGCAAGAGAAAACAGAATTTTCTTCCAATTTGATTACTAGGTTGACAGTGCCCTGAAGGAAAGAGTCTCCTAAGCACAATCTTATAAACAGCTTGTGTTATTCCTCACCTTAAGGACAAGCCTATTTATTGTTTCTCTATTGAATGGTCATTCAGTTAAACAGCTTTAAAAACATTCTTAACCAACACTGAAAAGGAAAAGCAGTAAACGTATGAGTAGCCCAAAGACCTCAGACAGATAGGATACATGCATAAATTCAGACTTTCAAATGCCCTACGAAAACACAGAAATATTTAAAATTCACATTTTATTAGGTGACTTTACCACCTTAGGCTTCTAGCACAGTTTATATTTCCATATCAACTTTTGATTCCAAGAACAGGTATTAGGACATCTACTGCTAATTCAAGTTAGATATTCAGAGAAATAAGGTGAAGTTTAAATTCTGATAATGCAAGCTTATTCAAGTAATACTTGCATTGTCCAAAGCAAAATAGCTGACTACTCTTTAGCATTTTAGGTTTTGGTGACTGAGATTCTATAGAGGTCTGGGTCCATTATCTCCTACATGAGTGAGCATGGTAGGGTAAAATATCCAACTCAGCTGAATGAAGTCGAGAGAAGCAAATGGAGTCCACTTCAGCAATGCAGAACTGGTTATCTAGTTGCATTGGAAATTCAGACCTGTACCTAGTCAAACTTTCAAGCAGTTTACAAAACATCTACCAGGAGCAGAAAAAAACACCTTCCTTTACTCTTCATCACATGTATTCATAATCTTGTAGGCAAATATAAGTTTCCTGGCCCTGTTTGAAACCTTGAAAGTAATGGGGATCAGATGCCCTGCTTTCACACCACTCCAACCACAGCCAATGCAGTACGAAGCTTGAAGAGCAGATCAGCACCAGCATTCCAAAGAAACTCCAGTCTCACCTATTCCTTCCATTTAAGCAAAGCAACAACTCGCAGCATTTAAACATCCTGCTATATTTGCATGACCAAACTCCCCTGTCACCCAGTGACTGTTAATCACTGTTAACCTTTACCATTCCAAAGATAATCTGACAGCAAGCCAGATGAACAGTGATTAAGTAACTCAAAAAAACAAGTGCCTCAGGATAGGTTAATAACAAAGTATTTAAAGTATAAAGGAATCCCAGACCAAATACAAATTAATCCAGATCGTCATTTCTTGATTTAGACTCAAAAAAAAGAAACTGAAGTTACGCACTTCCAAACAACTCTTGGATAAGATGCAGAAAACTGGTTTATATTAATATGTCTATAATAATGGCCACAAGAGTACAGACATAGCAAGACTAGCACACTGTACAAATGGAAACCAGCTAGGCCCAAAATAGAAGCAACTACTTCAGTCTGCCTTGTCATTTTGACAAAATAGCTACAAATTTGCTTAAATAGAATTTTTCCACTTTACAACACTGTTTTATAAGGGGCACTGCTCAAAATACTGAGGTAAAGGGTGCCTTGGCAGGCACTCCACATGGAAAAAAACCCTCAAACAACTTCCCCCATACCCAAACCTGAAAAACTACTGAATTGTACCTACTTATCCACTTACTTCTTTTACGAAGATAGACATTTTTAGAGCTTGATAATTCACAGTACCTGTTCTGAAACAGATTGCTATCTTTATGCATCTTGGCTTTGAGATAAGTAGAAGGTATGCACACAGTTTTAGTTTGACCTAGAAACTCCAATTAAATTCTAGAATGACAAGGCTAGAGACGACAGTGTATTTCCCTCAGTTCTAAGACGCATCTGTTGGGATCACAAAGTTTAACCAGTCACTAATATATAGAAACATAGAATAGTTTGGGTTGGAAGGGACTTTTAAAGGTCATCTAGTGCAATGAGCAGGGACATCCTCAACTACAGCAGGCTGCTCAGAGCCCCATGCAGTTTGAATGTTTCCAGGGATGGGGCATCTACCATCCCTCTGGGCAACCTCTTCTACTGTTTCATCATTCAGCATAAAAAATTTCTTCCTAATATCTAGTCTAAATCTCTTTTAGTTTAAAACTATCGTGTCTTGTCCTATCGCTACAGGTCCTACTAAAAAGTCTGTCCCCATCTTTCTTACAAGACACCTTCAAGTATCGCAAGGCTGCAATTAGGTCTCCCCAGAGTCTTCACTTCTCCAGGCTGAACAACCTCAGCTCTCTCAGTTTGTCTTCACAGGACAGGTGCTCCAGCCCCCTGATCATTTTTGTATGATGTTTCCCTTTTTCCACTCACTGGGGACTTCATGTGATTGCCAAGACTTTTCAAACACCATGAAGAGTGGCTTAGCAACTACATCAGCCAATTCCCTCAGGTCTAAGCGATGTATCTTGTCAGGTCCCATAGACAGGTTCTTCAGGTGGTCTCGAACCTGATCTTCTCTTACAGTGGGACAGACTTCGCTCCCCCAAGTCCATGCCTTGTGGTCCATCCACTCAAGAGGTATGGGGTTGCCAGTGAAGACTAAGGCAAAAAAGTTGTTGAGTACCTCAGCCTTCTTGTCCATTGCTACTAATTTGCCAGTTTGCTCATCAGGCAGCGATAAGCCTTCTCTGACTTTCCTTTCTGTCTGACACATCTGCAGAAGCCCTTCTTTGTGCCCCTTTGTGCAGCTCCAGCTGCACCTTGGCCTTTCTGACCCCATCCCACACATCTGAGTAACATCCCTATACTCTTCCCAGGATACCTGTCCTTGCTTCCACTGCTTGTGCCTTTCATGCAATACATTGAGTTTTCTTCTAACTCAACTTGCCAATCTGAAGTAAGCTGGTTTTCAAGCTTTTACACCATTCACCATACAATCTAATGCTTAAAGTGTCATCTTCTATAGATTTTAATTTGTCTTCTTAATTGGATTAGATTATTTGTCCTGTGCACATGGCAGAGATACTCAAGTGTTCCTGTCCAAGACACTTGCCAGCATTAGGAATTCACTGCTAGACTGATGCAAGTCTTTTGCTCCTGGGTCCATACTCTATGAATAGAGGGCCACAGTAACATACGCTAGAAGGCTGCAAGTATTTTATGTACATAAAATCTCCAATTTTGCTAAGCTATAGCATTAGCACTTCAGAACACTCCCCTTATTTTCAGCAATTCATCTGGTCCGGATGAAAATTTTAATTCCTAAAATTATTAATTTCTTTTCCCTTTTACCAAGTGAAGAGCACATCTCATTAATATATTACCATGGAATGTGGAGATTTTGTACTTCATTTAGATTAATGGGGTAGAGAACATTGACCTCTGTCTGCCATATTGCTAACCTGGATAGGATCTTTAGTTACCCAAGTTTGAAAACTAACTCATTGCTCTGTATCTTTAGGTTCTGTTTGCAAGGAAAGCGCACTGCAATATTTAATTTGCATTAGTAATTGTTTCCTCTAACCTCAACAAGTGTGGCAATAATCACTGATGTTAAAAATAGGGGAGGAAGGGGGAACAAGAATAAGTACTCTCAGTTTTTCTTAGCCCAAGATGAAATCAAGGCCGTAATTTTATTTTAAAAATCACCAAAACCTCTCAGCAAATCTTTCAAGCAGCATTATCTACCCATTATGCCCACAGATCACAAGTTACTGCCAGAAACCGGGTTCTTTGTGTCCTAAGCAAGCAACACAGCATTAAGGGAAGTCTGACTAAAATATTCCAGGAATTTGTGAAGTCAGCACCTTTAGCAGAAATGGACTGCAGACTCAGCAACACAAAAATCAAAATCCCACCCCCTGAGCACACAGCTGTAGCAGTGAGTTGACAGGAACAGTCATATTTAACAGTAAATTCACATTTGAAGGTTTATTCTCTCGAAGTTAAAAACTTGCATAGCATACGAACACAGGCCTGGTTTTAGTATGCTGTTCAATTTTGAACACAGTTTATAATCTCATCTAGGCCTTGACCAAACATAAACGGCATAGCAACTAGCTGGTGATAAAAGTTTAACTCCATAGATTGGAAATTAAGTTGCATAATTAAGTCTTAAGTTGTCTCCTTATTACTAATTACAGTCTATATGTGCCTATGAAATTGCAGTTTTAGAAAGCAGCACTAGCACATTGGCTGTTAAATGTCAGTGAAGATAGTCACTTAACAATGCTTAGGATAACTCGTGAGTTAAAACCAAGCTGAAGTATTTGAAAACAAAAGATCCTCAACTCTAGCAGTTATATTGCATGATAACCTTACTCAAACTTAATTTATTGTTTACATTAGAGGATGACAAAGCAAAGCAAAACCTCACAGTGGCAGGTAGCTTCAGTTTGTTCCATGTACAGGAGAAAAAGGAAACAAAAGTATGAAAAAAAAAAAAAGGACCAATTTTTAGCTAGATGTTCTGTTCCACTAAGTGGGGGAGCAGTCTGGGGCTGTTAAAATGTGTTTGATTAACTGAGCAGTTTTCATCACATTACTCAGCCATAGTATCACCCATTAAAGAATTTATATGAGCGTATTTGATTTTTACCTTCACTAAAAACACATAAGTAACCTCAAGGATGATTAAAAAGGAAGATAACACCACTACTGTGGTAATAGCGCATTGAAGGAATGCTGTGCTGCAGAACTAGAGGCTTACATTTCAAAGCTTGCAAAGGCAATTGTTCCGCCTCGCTTCCAAGCTCCCAGTTTCAAGAAATTATCTGAGCTGTATTCCAACAAAACATGCTGTATCCCAACTATTCAACTTGGAGAGGCTTAATAATGGTTATGTCATATACACAAACGGATGCACAGAACAGTATTTAAACCAGAGCACAAGATTATGTTCCATACCAGTTCAAGCCTCCTGAGCAAACAGATACCCAATTACAACATTGTCCAAGGCACTTATGAGTGATTACTCCATATCTGGCAGTTTACTGGGCTTCACACTCCCCTGTGCTGCCTACTGCCTTCACTGGGTAACGTAAATTTAGTCTGCAGTGCACCATTATCTTTAATTACCATCTTGTTTAACAAAGATAGGCTAGTGAACATTAAAAGTCATCCAGCTCTTCAGAGAACCAATTACTATTCTTAAATCTAGTAATTCAAGTTACAGTCAGAGCTTCAGTACTGCACGAGTAACACCTCCATATCTCAGTTTGGAGTTTTCCACTGCAATGTCCAGAAGAACAAGAAAACAAGTTACAGGAAAGGGATTTTTTGAGTTCATTCATTTGAAGAGAACATTTGACATACCTCAATACTGACTTGGCAGCAGGGTTGCAAGACTAAGCAAGTACTTCAAGGTTGGGATTAGTGGGCTACTTGTGGCTCATTTAAACAGTGACCTGCTCCATCAGGATTAACTTGCTGCTATACTAACTGTCTAGCCAAGTTTGAGGCATAAAGCACATCTGTGCTGATTAACTAGAACTGCTACAAGTTCTTAGCTCGCATACAAACCATTTAGAGTCCAGCGTACTTCTGGCCAAGTCGACATATGAATTTCCCAAAGGAACAAAGAAGCACCTGCTCTATACGGGTATCTACAAAAACACTGAGCAAAGTAGATTTCTGCAGGCAAGTTCCTGAGAGAGAGGTACATTAACAACATTTAAAGAAAGGAGGAAAAAAAAAGAAGAAAACGCCCCACAAAACTTCAGGAGTTCCCAATACTCATGTGGCTCCAGCCTGCTTATGGAGAGCAGCCAGTGTAATTGAGCCCACCCAACAATTCATTTATTTTGAATCTATGCACAGGTCAGAACAGTTACATTGTGTTATCTCTTAGCCTTACTTGCCCTGTGACCATCTGACAATCCTATGATTATAGATGTGCCATTAGCATGAAGAACTGTAAAGCATGTAGGGTAGGAAGTTCTATTAGCGTAAGAAAAAGCTTGTCAGTATTCTCTCACGCTTCTTGAAGGTAAGCAGTAGTGTCAGTCACTGTGTGTGGCACTACCATTTCTGTAACAGAACATGCCTCTGTTCCCATTCAGTTATCAAGCAGGCCTTGAATGCGGGCTAACTCTAGTTTTCTGTTTAGAAGAACAGTAATACAAATACCACCAAGGCTAAGAGCAGAAGCTTCTCCTCTGAACTCTTTAGTGGCTCGGAACATCTACTTGGGAAGAACACAGTTCTTACACAAAAGATAAATTCTCGGTTTTAAAGATATTGCTACACATTTTCCTTGAGAGCTGTGAGCTATTGTTTTCCAAACACAAGAATTTTTCTGTTTCGTTATGTTTACCTATCAGCCTCTACATTAGGAGCGTCTAAGCTGATTGGCAAGTTAGGTGGGAAAGACACCACAGACGAACTGCTACTAGCTTCCCTTCAACAAAATACACTGATACAGTTTCATAATCAGTTTGATTCAAGGCTATACATCTTAAGACAACAACTCCAGACTGTTCCTTAGTGCTGCTCTCCTCCTGGTGCACACATTACTGTTACTACCTCATACTGCTACAGGTCAGTTAGGGAGTCAAAGAGCCAAAAGCAAAATTGGTATATTTAATATCCAAAGGGTAAGTCTTACCAGCTTTACTACAAGTGACAATGCCAGCAGGATACATGACCAGGTAGAAAGCAAGTTCACCACATTGACCATCCAAACACATTTTAGTCAGCAGAAAGCAATCAAATTACACACTTGCCTTTCCTATTGTTAAAACAGCTTACAAGCATGATATTAAGACTACACTGCATTCTTAAATACTGCTGTCAGGGGACAGAGAAAGAAACTGGCTGAAAGAGGGGGCCCAAATCAAAACAAACACTAGCATCTCTACAGTAAAAATGGTGTGAATGCTTATAGGAAAATACTCACATAAAAGTAATCAGTGCATTCATTCTTGCCTTTGTAAAACAGCTTTTATAGTACTTGTATCTCCTATCAGTAAATTAAACCACTACTTTAACCTGCCAGAAGAACAGACACTTATGTTACAGCCCTAGAGCAGAGATTAGTTATTTGCTATGCAGATCATTAGCTTCATGAAGTAAAACACCAAATCCATCCTCCACCCCTCCCTGATCTCTCAGACAGCATGGTTATTTAGCACAGCAGGGAAGAAGACCAAAAGGGAGGCAGGTTACATAGCAATACATTAGAGTGGTCTGTTTGCTGTATGTCAGCCCTCACATTATGTGACTGCGTAAATTCCTTCATTTGGCAAAACTATCTAGAGTACTACAACAGAGGTCCAAGTTCCAGGTCTACCTGAGTATGCCTGAAGGAGGATACTGATGCTATTGTTTACAAACTCTCTGCGCAACTAATCCAAAGAGACTACTATAAAATACTGTACCTTCACAAGATGTTAGTACAGCTTCAGTTTTGTTCAGAAATTGACCAGTTCAAGGCTGCAAAACAAGCAGCTTTTTGCTTAATTACGTAGTAACGTCCTGTTATGAATGGAAAACATGAGTGCATGATGTCCTTTCACAACATAGGTTGGATCAGAGCAAAAAAGTCTCTGGCTGTCACGTTGAAGATCATGAATGGCACAAAGACAGTTGAAGACTGTTGTGCCTTAGGACATCCTGTTGTGATTAGATATACAGTACTACAGATAAAGACACGATCGGTGACCTATTGATCACATTTAAGAACTCTGTAGTGTACATTTTCTAATATTCTGCACAGTAAGTGAACTACTGTCCACAGAACTGATTTCTTCCTCCAGTATGCTGCTAGAGATTTGCCTCTATAACAACACTTCTCATGAAACAGCAGAGAGTCACTGGCTTTACTGTAATCCAGTAATCCATTAACTCCTTGTCCTCATAAGGGAAGGGAAATAAATGCAAAGGAGTACACAGCGACTTCCAAATCCTATCACAATTCAGATACTCTAATTGCAGCAATTTAATACAAGTTTAATAATTTTAGGTGCCTACCATGGATGCTTTTTTATAACTAGGCACCACGTTAAGAAAAATCCTATAGCTCAAACTGTGAAAGAGTTTGAGGAGTAATTCGGTAATAGGTTCTAGCTTAAGACTAGATCTTTTCCCAAATGAACTGAAAGCTTACTGGAAACTCATATCTGAGTGACTTTATAACATACAGAAGGTGTATTTAGCAGTTTATTGACAAAACGATATTGACTGACTCCTATCGAAAGAGAAGCTTTAAGCTACAAAGACAGGCAAAACCAGAAGTGCAAGGTTAGGCTAATACATAAAGCAGCTCTTCCTCCTTCCTTGACTGAGCAGCATTTAAGTAGTCACTTCCTTGAACGGTATTTTCACACTGTACACTTACACTCCTTTCAACAGGGTAAGGCAGTATTTGCATTGTTTTAGTACAAGTCACTGTGGACTCCCTCGTATCTTAGTTCGTGTTCAAATAATAGAAGAACAGTGTGAGGCTTATCCAAAGTCTCCTAGTTTAACTATCACTTCTGAATTACTATTTCAGGAGCCTTAAAAAAATCCTATACAAGCTCATTAACTGATGCAGATACGTAACAGTCCCTGCAATAGTCCTTAACTTCCTCTTACAAGTCCTCATTGGCAGCCTTTATCCAAAGGATTCCAAATTCAGCAGATGTTACATTTTCCAACCTCTCTAATAGATTGGATGTCACACGAGAGATTCTAGCCCTTTACTACCCCTCTCATCTATTATTATCTTTGCCTACTCTACTCTTTTCTCAGCCAAACATGCACAAATTCAAGGCCTGTTAAAAAAAAAAAAAACTACAAACTAAAACCCCCAAAATACAACAATGCCAAAAATACCCAACCCACCCCCAGCCCCCCTGTGAAACGAACAAGAAAGCCAGGACAGAAGCTATGGGCAGAACACGTCCTCCTCAGATTAATCTCATACTAATTGTATTTTCCTTAAATCACTCTCCTGCAAATAGTAGCAAGTGATGCAAGACTTAGTGCTAATTATAGCTCTAAGCAGCATGCTCTTCTTAAGGTTTTTTCAGGCCAGAAACTGCCCATATTAAATGAGCGGCCATAGCCTTGCAAGAGAAATAGGAGAGCAGATCTAGATGCCTTGCTTTCAAATTTCTTCAAAGAGATAAATAACCTAAGAATACAAATCAAGAAAATTCTTCAACTATCTACAGAAGTAACTCAATCTTTCTTTAAAACTATACCCAATGCAAATAAGAACCTACACTTCAGAGGAGCGATGCAGTAGCTTTAGCCTACACACTGAAAACTGTATTACTGACATATAGCACTAAAAAGAGCTGTATGTGCCCAAGTCACACTATTTGATGTTTGTTTCACTGCGTGGCTGTTCTCACTGGGAATAACTAACTATATACACCCACATGGTCATTTAGTTTATGCACATGTCCCTGCTACATACACAGGTAGTGCACTCCATTATCTACCATCCAGTCAAAAGGGTGATCATCATACGACAAATTTCGTGAACTACTCATTTTTAATCCCCACTTGCTTATCCGTAACCTGGATGCACTAGTCCCAATTCAGTGAAGCAAAGCTACTGAAGTAAGATTTCAAGGTGTTGAACACTCTCTGTGTCCAGTACAAAGAAGCACTAATGCATTAAATTCTTTGATAAGACACAGACCTTTAATACGTCTGCTGGGTTTTATTTAAGGAAAAAATATAGCCCAAGGAAGAAGGAACAGTATCTTAGAACAGAACATATACAGAAACATTTGGAGAAGGAATCCTTCCTCCCTCTCTCCAGCTTTTAAGGTGACACTGAAAAGGTAAGATGGTTATCTAAAGTAGTGAGGGAAATGAAGAACTACCTTGTCCACATTACCAGTAGCACACTTAATATTGTAATACAAACTATTTCTACGCTACCACCTCCAAAAGAAAGGAGAAAATGAAGCTTTCCTCGTTTTCAGGGTGAATAACCGATAATACTGTTGTTGCAACAGAACAGCTTGAGTGACAAATAACAAATAACTTGAAGTACTTCACCACCAGATAAGCATAGAGCTATTCTCAAAAAAAAAAAAAAAAAAAAAAAAAAAAAAAAANGAAAAAGAAAACAGACTCCTGATGATGTATCTGTCAACTAGGACAGCTGGAGAGTTTATAAAGCACCATCTTGCATCAGCCAAATCACTTCAGCAGCTCTGCAGTACATGGCATAAAAAAAGACGTAAGATATTATTTAAGATAAGTATTTCTTGCAGGAGTCCATATGCTTACAACATATGCGGATCTTGTTGGGTTTTGGTTCATGAGGTACTTCATCCAAGCAATGACAAGGGCTCTTCCTGCGCTGAATTCCTGTCTGGGTGGCCATTCACCAAACCACAGGATCCAGAGTTTTCCAGCTTCAACACCATCACAATGTATTTTACAGCACAGCCACGCCTTACTAATTTCTCAGTGGGCCACATTAACTAAGTGCTAATTAACAGGCGTATCTTAACCAAGTACTTCAATTCCACTTTCAAACCATAGTCGTCTTTTCTCTTCTCTGGAGTCCAGGAAAGACAAGCTAAAAAGCTATTTGCTGCACTATTTCTGATATATTACAAAAAAATCCAACTAAGTTTACAGAAAAGCACATAAACCTACTGGCAAGTTGTTAGGCATCTAAAAGTGTTATTTTCTTAAATTTTTTTTTCAGCTGTCTGCACCAGGACCTCTATATGCAAAATACAGAGCCTACAACAGGAAGCTGCCCTGAACCAAAATGCTGCAGACCTATCAGGAACGGCAAGGTAATTCATTTTCTTATACTACTGGATTTCAAAAAGTCACTTGAGATTTCTATGAACAAAGAATATTTCACTTTGAGGAAGTCACTCAATATCACAGTTTCACAAGAACTAAAGCAAAGTCAAAGCAATAGTAACACTTTTGCCCTTTAAAGTATCTACAACTGCTGCTACAAGTAATATGCTGACTTTTTAATGAAAAACTTTACAGACTTTAGAGAAATCAGCATATTTTAAGTAGACGTTTTAAAGACATAGAATCATAAAATAGTTTGGGTTGGAAGGGACTTTTAAAGGTCATCTAGGGCAACCCCCGGCAATGAGCAGGGACATCCTCAACTACAGCAGGCTGCTCAGAGACCTATGCAGCCTGACCTTGAATGTTTTCAGGGATGGGGCATCTACCATCCCTCTGGGCAACGTCTTCCCCTGTTTCATCATTCAGCATAAATTTCTTCCTACTATCTAGTCTAAACCTACTCTCTTTTAGTTTAAAACCATCACGCCTTGTCCTATCGCTACAGGCCCTACTAAAAACCCTGTCCCCATCTTTCTTGTTAGGACCACTTCAAGCACTGAAAGGCAGCAATAAAGTATCCCTGAAATCTTCTCCAGGCTGAACAACCTCAACTCTCTCAGCCTGCCTTCAGAGGTGCTCCAGCCCTCTGATAATTTTTGTGGCGCTCCTCTGGACCTGCTCCAACACATCCATGTGTTTCCAGTACTGAGGGCTCCAGAGCTGGATGCAGTACTCCATGTGGGGTCTCAACAGAGCGGAGCAGAGAAGCAGAACCACCTTCCTTGAGCTGTAGATCACAGATCTTTTGATGCAGCCCAGGATACATTTGGCTTTCTGGGCTGTAAGTGCACATTGTCAGCTCAGGTCCAGCTTTTCACCCACCAGTCCTTCTCCTCAGGGCTGCTCTTAACACCTTCATACCCAGCCCGTATTGATATTGGGGGTTGCCCCAACCCAGGTGCAGGACCCCTGCACTTGGCCTGGTTGAACCTCATGAGGTTCACATAGGCCCACTTCTCAAGCTTGTCCAGCTCCATCTGGATGGCATCAGGCATGTTAACCACACCACTCAGCTTGGTGTCGTCTCCAAACTTGCTGAGGGTGCACTCAATCCCACTTTTTCTGACACAGATGAAGGTATTAAATGGTACTGGTCCCAATACAGACCCCTGAAGGACACCACTCATCACTGATCTCCAACTGGACATTGACATGTTGACCACTACCCTCTAGATGTGATCACCCAACCAATTCCTCATCTACCAGACAGTTCACCCATCAAGTCTATCTCTCTCCAGTTTAGACAGAAGGATGTTGTGGGGAACCACATCAAAGACCTTATAGAAATCTAGATAGACGACATCCATAACTCTTCCCTTGTCCACTGATGTAGTCACTCCACCATAGGAGGCCACTAGGGTGGTCAGGCAGGACTTGCCCTTGGTGAAGCAATGCTGGCTGTCTCAAATCATCTCCTGGTCCTCTATGTGCCTTAACACAGCTTCTAGGCAGATCCGGTGCATGATCTTCCCAGGCACAGAGGTGAGGCCGACAGGCTGGTTCTACCCTTTTTAAAAATGGGTCCAATGTTTCCCTTTTTCCACTCACTGAGGACTTCACGTGATTACCATGACTTTTCAAATATCATGGAGAGTGGCTTGGCAACTACGTCAGCCAGTTCCCTTAGGACTCTGCGATGCATCTCATTGGGTCCCACAGACAGGTTCTTCAGGTGGTCTTGAACCTGATCTTCTCTTACAGTGGGACAGACTTTGCTCCCCCAGTCCATGCCTTGCAGTCCATCCACTCGAGCAGTGTGGGGAGAGACACTGCCAGTGAAGACTGAGGCAAAAAAGTTGTTGAGAACCTCAGCCTTCTCCTTGTCCATTGTTGCCAATTTGCTCATCAGGGGGAATATGCTTTCTTTGACCTACCTTTTCTGGCTGACATACCTATAGAAGCCTTTTTTATTATTCTTTGCGTCTCTTGCCACGTTCAGCTCCAGCTGCACCTTGACCTTCCTGACCCCATCGTTACATAACCAGACAGTGTCCCTATACTCCTCCGTGGATACCTGTCCCTTCTTTCACTGCCTGTGCATTTCCTTCTTGCCCTCTAGTTTGACTAGCAGGTATTGACTCACCCACGTTGGTCTCTTGCCTTCCTTTCCTGATTTCTTACACCTGGGGATCGAGAGCTCTTGTGCTCTATGGAAGGCATTCGTAAAGATCTGCCAGTTCTGTCTGTTCCCTTGTTCCTGAGGGCAGTTTCCCAGAGGTCCTATTGACCAACTCCTTGAACAGCTGGAAGTTTGCTTCCCTCAAATTTAGGGTCCTGGCTTCATTCTTCACCTAACTCATATCCCTCAGGACTGCGAACTCTACCAGTGCATGATCACTGCAGACTAGGCTGCCTCCAATCTTGACATCACTGATTAGCTCACTTGCATTGGTAACCAACAGGTCCAGTATCACATCCGTTTTGCTAGGGCTGTCTATCACCTGGTTTAAGAGGTAATGTAGAAAGTAACTGGTCATGTATAGAGGTCATGTAGAAAGTAATTATTATATTTTAAGTCATATGTGGCATAGAAGCATTTAACACACAGATCACAAAGTTTAATAGATAACCCAAGTGCCAAAAATATGCCTGACACAGAAGTTACAACCAACCTTTTAACTATTAAAGACAGACTGGCAGTGTCAGCTGTCTGTTCACTCACAATCCACTACAGTTGTAACTACTGAAAATTGCTATCAAGTAAGACTTTTTTTGAAGCCTGTAACAGACTGGTAAAAACAGACAGGCAAGACAAGCATCACTCCCAAATCAGTAATACAATAAACTTGTAAGAGGATGATGCATTATTTAGTGCTGCAGATATTGTAGGTACAAATGCCCAAAAAATAAGACTTGACGTAAGAAGATTAAGCATTTCCAAAGGTAGACAGTCTAAATTCATGAGTATCTCCCTGAGGTTTAGGTTATATTATTACCTTGAAATGACATGCTGTGCATCCACCTGAGCACAGTTAGCACACAACAACTGCATTTTCATTTTTCAGCAACACCTATAATGCAGATCTGCCATCTGTGCAAAATCTTTCAAAAAAAACATTATCCATAATCCCAAAGAGCTGTAGGCAAACTAAAACCATCAGACCCTTGTGGTAGTATTACAAAGAGATAAATGAGTCAAAGCCAAAATCAAGACAGAAATTCAGAATGTCAGTAGGCATTTTGCAGGTAAGTGCAACTGTCAGGTACTTAGCCCAACGTTAAGGCTAGAAAGAGGTCAAGACCTGCACTTGGTGTCTAGCTTCCCCCCCATCTCAGAACAGGAACATTTTCTTAGATTTACAAGTCAAAAGATTCTGTTCACCTGAACAGCTGTTTCTTTTTGCTCTTGACAAGCATCTAGCTCCCAACTCTGACAGAATTTAAGCCAATACCCACGCCTGCAAAGCACAGAGTCTCTACAGAGTGCTCAAGTATTTTTGGGAATCTTAAGTCAGTGTACACCAGCTCATCGTTAGCTGGCAACACTCTGAGCTCGCTTAAAAGGAAAAAAATCAAATGCCATTAGACAGTTATTTGGAACCTCCATAGATCACCTACTAGTGGGAACTATCAGCTCTTTCACAGCTAATTGGAAGATGTAGTTACTTTCTTCATTACAAAGATAAGAAAGATACAAAAATAATTACAGCTCCTGAACAGCAGTCTGGACAGGGACAAAACATTTGAGAAATATCTGTATTTGTTTAAACAGTGAATATGTTAACATTTTATTTGTTTCACAAGTGAGTTAAGCTTTTGCAGACACTGAGAGCATGAGAAGTTTGTTGTCCAATCTAGACAGAGAGGTGGTTGTTCCACCAGAGTTCCCACACTGCCTATGCACTGGCAAGCTTGTGGGGAAACCAGTAGTTAATTTGTTCTGTCCTACTACCTTCAAGTTTGTTATTCCACATCTCTAAACATAGGTCAGGAAGCTAAGAGCTTGAATATTTCTCTTGTATTCCCTTTTACTGAATTCCACTGAAAACAAGAACAGACAAATGTGCTAACCAAACGCAAGACATAAGAGACATTGAAAAATAAATTAATAGTATTTCTACCTAAATGAATGAAAACAATAATTAAAAAACAGCAGATAGATACAACAGCAAGTCTCAAATGCTGTAACACCAGGTGACACTATGTTACACATGCAGCTTGCATAGAATACCAGGACACTGGAAAATTTTCAGTAAATTGTTGAGCCAACCACACAAAGCACAAGAGCATTCATATAACCTTGAACTAATACACAACACAGAGTGTTCACAACAGTGAAGTCTGAAGAAACCTAAGGACCTGCAACTCTGTTCTGAAAAAGCATGGAGACAGCTTTTGCTGTAAGGAAGATTAACAACCTTGAATTTTACATACAAGGCCTCTGTTTACATGGCTAGAAATCCAAGTCACCCGAATTTAGTTTAAGGAAACTGCATTTAAACAGTCTCATTTTATCAGTATAATTTTCTTCCCAGCTTTTTGTATTAGAACTCATAATGTAGAGTTTCCCAAGCCAGTGTGGTTATCTTTATACGAATTTAGTTAGATCATAATTTGCATTAAAAAATTCTGAAAAGCAACTTTCATCTGTTAGAGAGAAAACGTTACTACCAATACTTTTAAAGTAGCCTCGAGTAATCTACAGACACACACAGGTGGACAAAATAGAGCTGTTTCATCACATCAACCACAGTGACCTTAGCCCTTCCCCAGGCAATTCCTGCCACATCATGCACTTAGATCTCTGCCTCAGATTAATATTAAACTGCTATCACATGCAATTCTCAGTCAAAAAGGAAAGCTGAGCACTGAGGTGTGCCCCCACACATACACCTTTCCTCTCCAAACATACACCTTTTCCCCCCCACACACCAAGCATCAGCAGATTTGTACCCCTCCTTTCTGCCCTGCACACTCACAGGTATGCTCCCCCCTCTTCCCTCGGCGGGGGGACACTTAATCGCACCCCTCTCCATCCCGTTTTTAATTGCACAGATCCTAAGAGCTGATTTCTGTCAAAACTCTACAGCCAATTTTAGCCAAGCCTAGGCACACCCACAGGAGGCCCTGCGCGCAGGCACCCTTACAGAGGCCTGCTTTCCATCAGTGACGTTTTGAATTGAAGGCCGCTGACCGATCTGGAAGGAGACCACAGGCACCTCTCTCTGCCCCACCACAAACCCACCCGCACCCCGAACACACGCCGGCTTCGCTTCAGCGCCTTATAAACAAGGACGACGGCGGGCACCGACCGACCCCTCGGCCCCCCCGCTCCGCCGGGGCTGTGATCACAACAGCGAGCGCCCCTCCGCAACCGTGGATGGGGGCTGGGGGGGGGGGGGAAGGGAGAGAAACACCCCAACCAACCCACCCAAAACGCACAAATCAACGCAAACCCACAGCCAAAAGCCTTAGGCTGCCACCTCCCCCCGCGCCGCCTCCCCCGCCG